>JAXIVD010000460.1:0-57500 GCA_036785275.1 Cancer borealis
CACACACACACACACACACATACACACACACACACACACACACACACACATACACACATACACACACACACACACACACACACACACACACACACACACACACACACACACACACACACACACACACACACCTTCAACACTATCACAATATCACATTTTCAGTATTCTCAAGCTTGCAAGACAAATTTCATTCTGATTTGTCATTCAAATAACTATTCAATAATTTATCTCATTTCAATAGTCTTCCTTTGGCAATGGGAGTGTGTGAGACTGGAAACATGATTACTTCGTCAACCAGAACCTGAAATTTACATGTATATAACTCGAGCATTGTACACGAGTAAATCCTGTCTTGGTAGATAATACTATGCTATGCCACTGCGATATTTCTTTTCATTTTACGTTTACAGCAATGTTCACTGTTCAAGACTTTACATATAGTATATAAAGCTCGTTTGCATTATCTCAAGCTGCCGCACATATATAAAAATTACTGAAAGATATAAAGACAATCATTTATATCTTGTTCGTAATGTTTCCTGACTCCTGTTGCCAAAGGTACGCTGAAGATGAAATTATTAACACTTTTTTTCTTATTTCCATTACTGATAACCTAATTTTGCACTTTAATTATAAGTCATACATTTGCGCAAGGCTGCTCTATTGGGCCTTGTCACGTGGGAAGGAGGGGGAGGCAGCCCTTGGGTCGTAGGTATTAACTCGTGAATCTTCGATATTTCATTACTGATTCGAAGCCTCGGTAAATCACCTTTTTTCCATAACTTGATTATGAATAATACTATCAATTCGTTTTTTTTCTTCCAAAATCACGAAGATCAATTGATAGATGAAATTATAAGTATAATCATATTTTTTTAGTATTGAATTACTAAACTGTAAACTTAGATTAAAAGGTTTCATAAAAGTTTAGGTGAAACACTTCATATGAACCCATCGGCTGTGGCTCTCTTTACCCCCCCTCTCTCTCTCTCTCTCTCCCTCTCTCTCTCTTCCTCTCCTTCCCACGTGGATAACTGACTTGGAGGCTGAGTCAATACCTGTCACCAATACCTGCATCATTACTCGTCATAAATGTGTCAATTCTACAACCGAACACACCTGAACCACGCTCCGAGCGAGTGAGGGACATGCAGGCGGTACGGCCCGAGCTTACACCCACCTGATATTATGATTACTCTTAGTGCTTCACTCTCGTAAGCTGCACCTGCCCTTGTTCCTCACCGCTTCCTGTCATTTCCGAAGCATTAACTCTTAGTATCAAACACCTTGTTGTTGGAAATAAGCAATGATTTCTTATTTGTTTTTTAGTATTCTTTTTTATATTCGTACGCTTCTATGTTTATCAATACTATATGCGTGGCTCTGATGTGTCCTTCCTAGTGTTATCTCACCTCCAGGTCGGGGCTAGCAACACAGGGTGAGCTAAAGGATCATCACATAGTCTATTGCCCTTTCTGCCAATTACCCAAATTGTTCCTTAGAGCTCTCCCCTAACAAGGGAGGGCGTGCATGCTTCAATCACCCTCAGACTCAGCACAGCCCCGGGTGAGGTGGCGGGCGTGCTCTACGGTGGCCAGGTAGAGACCTACTAGTTGCCGAGCACGTGTTTTCTTTTTTATCACCTGTAGAGTCCACCGCCGCCTCCCGCCGCCGTGCTGGGATGCTGAGATTTCACACCACCATATTTTGTCTTAGAATTCATCCTAGATAGAAAAAAGAGAGAAAAAATCGAAAAATTGCCAGTATTTCACCTTCATAACACTAGCAAAGTGATGTACTTCAGCCCAACCTTACTTAGTTCTCACTCACTCTTCGGTAATGACTGAGTTCTCTATTCTAATTTATGGTTTACTCTTGCAGAATATTCAGAACCAGCGAGCTCAGATTACAGTCGGGCTCTCTGGGCTCTCGTACATTACCTTCTTTATCAATATCAGTAGTGTTATTATTATTATTTTCTTTAGTAGTTGTGAATGGCATTACTTTACTTATGTATGGGTCACAATTATGTTTTTTTTCCTATCTCTTTTTTTTTGCCACCTAGATTTAATTTTTTCTATTAGAGAATACTACTTACTGGTTGTTAGTCTTGTACAATCAGTGAACAAAAACAAAGTCTTCTATACCATGTTTATGATCTCCCACAAGACAGTAGCCCCAACACTTGTTTGGCCGCAGCGCAAGGGTGGTTAAAATATATAAAAAAGTAAAAAGATTGCCTTCGAAAACCATGCATTTATTCCTTTGTGGTATGACGTAACACCTTCATAACCTGAGCCACCCATAGTTTTGCCTTTCCTTCAAGAGTTAACTTTCTCCATAAAATATCTCAGGTTATGATGATGGTGTTACGTTAAATCACATGTACATTTTTCGAAGTCAGTCTTGCATTATTAATTAACCCACTTATACTTACTCTTCACTGTCCAGCATGCAATAAGATCTACTTGACCTACTTCTTTAAGATCAAGTGCCATCTTATGTAGCAAAGCAAGTAATTCTATTAATTAATACTGCTTCATTATGCTTGTCCAAGATTTCACTTTGTCAATCCAGGTGATCAGTGTTTCAACTTGACCTGATGGGATATATGTTACACCCTCATTCCTACCACCTCTCCTCTTCCTCCTCCTCCTCCTCCTCTTCTTCCTTCCCTCCTTTCTTTATCCCTTACCCTAATGTTACTTCATTCCTTCCTCATCCTTTTCCTCATCCCCATCCTTGCCGTTCCTAAATCCTCCTCCTTACCTCCTCAACACTGGCAGTAGCACTGTCAGGTCTCTCTTTCCGTTCTCTCTTTCTCTCCTTATTCTCGTTCTCATCCTTATTTATCTCCTTGTCCTTTATTCCTAACTCTACTTCTCTCTCTATGTTCTTATATTCTTTTAATACTTTTTCCTCCATCCTGGTCCTGCTGTTCCCTGTCCCTGTTCCCCCTGAGGGCTAGTTGGGGCTACGGTGTTGTGGTGGGGCAGCCACGATGGGGACTGGCCCGGAGTACGTCTAGGGCCCAGTTAAGGGAGCCCGAAATGCTTGTTGTTCACTCATTGAGCTTCATCATTTCTCAAAATGAAGCTCACCCCCTATTTAAAAAGGGTTAAGTGTAATAAATAAGGGCACATTCCTGAACTACAATATAGTACAGCTATGAACACATGGTCTTAACTGTCGCCACGTGCTCTCACTCGTCACGTGCCCTGCTCACGTGATATTCGGTGTTGTCTTTCTCACTCTCTAACTCCTCCTGGCCAATAGCCATCTAGTTGTGTAGATTGATACCGGCCTGCTTGGTGTATACCGTCAGATTAAGCCCTTGGCATCAAACCACTCCCATTTAAATGTTGCATCCAATCATGTTCTTGCAATGAATCACCCGGTTGATGACCACGCCCCTTACTGGTTGTTGTCCACCCTGATTGGTGTTCAGTGGTTGACCTAACCTCGGGCCTGTCCCGGGAGTCACTCTTAATGGTCATGTCTTGTACTCTATAGGTATCACGATGAAGAACATGCTAATCTGCTTAACGCTATGTGGCTCATCGCTGTCACTATATTATGTGTTGGGTACGGGGATATAGTTCCTAACACGTACTGTGGGAGGACCATCGCTGTGGCTTGTGGAATCATGGTAAGTGGCCGACTCTCCCTTGCCCCTCTTACCTGTCACTGCTCTCTCGCTCTCCCAACAGGTACCATGACGAAGAACATGCCAATTTGTTGAACACCATGTGGCTTATAGCGATCACATTCTTGTCCGTGGGGTACGGTGATATAGTCCCAAATACTTACTGTGGGAGGGGTATAGCGGTGACCACAGGCATCATGGTAAGTGCTGCTCGCTCAGGTGCAAGAGCAAACGAGGTTCAGGACGCAAAAGAGAGTTATGATTAGCCTCAACCCAGCCCTCTAAAGCCTTGCGAGTTAATGATGACCAACTCTCTCTTTATAATCCTCTTCATCGTTTATCTTCTTTGGTTATGATTCTTTTTCACTCTCAAAATATCACTAAACAGCAACTCTATATTAAAAAAAAATTTCATTTATTTTATACTGAACTAATCAGTGATGACTTGTGTTCTTGATTTATGATTATTGATTCACTCTTTAGCTTATTTATAGTGAGTTTTTATTTTTGTACATTGTGCGTTGTATATGCTACTACTGTTATCACTTATTACTATTAATATAACTTTTACTATTACTACTACTAATACTGATACTAATACTATTGCTACTGCTACTACTATAACTACTACAATTCTTATTACTCCTACTACTGCTGTTACTACCATTAACTACTTCACTTGTGCATCCCTCACGAGCGAGTGGTAGACGACCTTGCATGAGTCTCTAGCTTGAGGCACCAGGGCTGGGTTTGCACTGAGACGTATCAGCGGAATGTTGACAGAGCCACTGGGAGGGGCGCCGCGCCACTCCCAGACTCGCTGGGACTCCCGGGAAGCAGCCAGATGTCCTTATCAGAAAGTTGCTAAAACGAGATAGACTATTTTTGGAAAGCAAGTAGGATTATCTAATGAATGTGACGCACTGAGGGCCGTGAGTGTAGAGTTGTTATGGGTTGCTGGCGTGAACACCGTTCTGCTCTCCTTAGTATAACCTTAAAACTATAATAGATAACAGACAACCAAAGCGAAAGATTTCTAGACAATTGATAGCACAAAATGCACAAAGCCATTTATGCTGGAAATGTTTTTAAATAATTACGTATGTAGTTGTGTTTAAATCTGTGAATACTGCCTGCCGGGACTCACGGAACCTGCAGGACAATACACACACTCGTAGGGATTTATGGCGGCATGTTAGCGGCTCATCTGCATCCTTGTGGCCGCCATGGAAGAGACGAAGGTGTTGTGATCAGTGGGATGAGAGGAAGTTGATATAGTTTTATCACCTGCATCTAGAAACGTCTTGGGTGAAAATGTAAAGTCAAAACCATTTGAATTTATTTAGGAAGGTTGTGAAGACCAGTCCTTCCCAAACCAAATTTATGTTCCATTCGAGACAGGCGTCAGTATAGGATAAAAATTTATGTAGGTATTGTGGCCAAGAGAAAAGATGACCCACCAATGTCCTTTTTTTGATAATCACAAATCGATTTCATGTTACAAAGAAACTCACTTCTGTAGGTTCAATGTCTTCTGGCAAACGTCCTCCACCAGGCCTTTTTTCTCCTCCAGAGACACTAAGTCCTGCACGTTGCCTCTCCCTTACGTAAAGAGATGGTGATGCAAGTGGTTGTGCATCGGTTGGTGCCCATCCAAAAGGTTTCTTTGAACTCTCCCTGTCCCCTCCCCCTCCCCTGAGCCACGGCGGCCCAGCAGCCCGAGGAGTGGCCTGGCAGCGTCCTCTCCGCAGCGGCCTGTCAACAGCTGATGTCCTGCATAGTCTCTCGACGCTAAGGCAGCTTCTTGCTCATGCATGTGTACCAGGTCTTTCAGTCATACCCTAAACAGAAGCTTCTTGTAACAAACAAAGATTTAGTTTCTATCTTAACACTCTTAAATATTCTCTTGAATGCTGTCAGAATAAACATCATCATCAGTATCTCTTAAAGCAAGGGAATTGCACTGCTATCTTGGTTAACTCTCTGCCTTACAGATGATAGTCTGTCAAAGATACACCGGCCAGGGGTGGTGGGCGCTGCTCTCAGGTGGGCCGGCCGCTTACTCACTGCTGGCTGATGTATCTCTTGAAAATCAGTCACTTTACTTCTTTAAAAAAAAAAAAATGTTACTGCGATGAGAAAGTGTCAAGTCACGGGTGGGCAAGTTTAATGATTAATTACAAAGACAGTTGAGCGGAGGGTGTACCTTTACCGGGCCGCACGCATGTGCCCGCGGGACGGCCGGCAAACAGTGGTGCATGAGTTTATATGCATGGTTCGTTCAACAAAGGAGTGTTCTTGGTGACAGAGTTGAAACTATATTTACTTATGCATATTTCTACATATTTATTTCATTTTAGGTAATATGTTTGTCTCCTATATAAGGGTGTACCTGAAGAATGATTGCATACTCTGGTTTAGCTGTGTCAGATGAGTATTATATGTGAATAAATTCCCTAATATTTGAAGGCATTAATTCAAAATACCTCGCTGCTCCTCCCACTACCTCAGACCCTCGCCCTCATCCACACATTGCTGCCAATCTTCTAAATACTCACTCAATGAGGTGCCATTACTAGGACACACCTTCATCCATAAATATTCATACCATGTATAGTGAATGTCCCGCCAAGTGGGCGTGGTGCAGAGCGTGTGGGAGGAGCAGTCCTCGAGGCCGCCCGACGTTGGTGGACTGAATGAAGGCTGAGGCGCAATAAGCTGATGACCCACTGCTGAAGCGCGTGTCGCACTACCTAGCTTGCTGCACCCAGGGACGCCTTATTGTGTCCTCCCGCCACCAGCGTCGTGAGCCTCAGTAGTTCTCAGATTGATACAGTAAATTCCAGTCCATGATATTGAAGTAGGCCAAGAATATTTAGTGTAGCCTTGAGGATTACACATAGGAGGTTAGACAGTGATATGTTACCTTAAATTGATTCCTGTGACCGTAGGTAGAATGTTGTATATTTGATGACTACGTTCCCTTGTAATAATGTTTGTTGTCCAGTAACACTGATCCATTCCATTTATTTCATACCTCAGATGTATATCTACTTACCTACCCAAAAATTGAACGTAATTATTCCCTTTGATATGAATTTACAATATTTCAGTATTTCATAATATGAATAGCTTTTGTTTTCATGACAGCTCTACATTTTGAAAATGGATCCCTGAACATATTGTGTAACTTTGATATATATATATATATATATATATATATATATATATATATATATATATATATATATATACACACACATATATACATATATGAATATATATATATATATATATATATATATATATATATATATATATATATATATATATATATATATATATATATATATATATATATATATATATATATATATATATATATGTATATATATATATGTATATATATATATATATATATATATATATATATATATATATATATATATATATATATATATATATTTATATATATATATATATATATATATATATATATATATATATATATATATATATATATGTATGTATATATATATATATATATATATATATATATATATATATATATATATATATATATATATATATATATATATATATATACATATATATATATATATATATATATATATATATATATATATATATATATGTATATATGTGTATATATATATATATATATATATATATATATATATATATATATATATATATATATATATATATATATATATATACACATTTTTTTTACCTTGTTTGTAGATGTAAATAGCAAGTTGGATTTAAAAAAATCAATATGCCCTTTTATGAAGTTCTTTGTAGTGTTCTGGAAACACGATGCACTCCCTCTCAGCACTTGTCTTGCCATCATGTAACCCTTTGAACGATGGCTTAATTTTTGCACTTGAAAACATGATCTTTTTATCAACTCTTTAAGTTTTCTTTAAATGAGTGCCTATGCAACTCTTTTATTTTTCCATTTTACAATTACAATTATTTTTTGCTAGCAATCTTTTGCTGAACTGAGACACGATTTATTTTAAATTAGTGAAATAATCTAACCATTTGGATTATCACAATTATTTTCCAATCTCTGCTTTTCTTAATATTTTGTTTTGCACTCACCTTGTCACTCACTTCTCTAACACTCACCTGTTTTGTCCTGGAATAACCTGTGAATAATGTTCTCAGCGTGTTACTAACCAACCTTCCACTGCGTTACCAGGGGGCCGGATGCACAGCGCTACTGGTCGCTGTGGTCTCACGTAAAATGGAACTTAGCCGAGCGGAGAAACATGTTCACAATTTTATGATGGACACCCAGTTAACGAAAAGGGTAAGTGTGTTTAGGCGGACGCTTCTCTCAGAGCACGACAGCTTGTATCTGTGAGGACGCTATCTGCCTTCCTGCCTCACTCGTCATCCTCCTCCTCCTGCCTGTAGCTAACTCCCGACATCCTGAGCTGTGAAGTTGTTGTGTTCAGAGATTTGATGATGAAGAGGTGATTACGTAACCCATGGAAACGACCTCACAGCTACGCAGGCGACAAGGGAACCCAACCACCACCAGTCGATGTCGTGATAGCTCGGTGTATTAATTTGTACTTTTTTTTAATATTTAGATTGATGTTGTATCTCTTTCTTCTATTTTTTATCTGTTTTCCTCCCTTCTCTCCCTCCCACCTCTCTCCCTCCCTCCCTCCCCTCACTCCCCCCTCCCTCCCTCCCTCCCTCCCCTCCGTCCATCAACGTTTCCCATTTGTATATTCTACAACAAATCAACCACCAACGTGTCCACCACCACCACCATCACCACAACTGCTGCCACATCTACCACACCACCACAACCATCACCACCGCCGCTCTCCGTGTGTGGGGCTACAGGGCAACGGGAGCATGGCTCTGGTGGTGGCGGTGTTGCTCAACAAAATTCAACTGCAACCAGCTGAAAAGCGAGTTATTGTTCTAATGATGGAAAAACAGCTCAACTGGAGGGTAAGGCGATGGGAAATGGATCTTTGGGGCCTTGGTAGATGAGCATTTTGTCATTATTAACACTAAGCTCAATTTTCCATGACATGCATGAGAAAATAACAGGTGTTGAGCATAACGTTTAACGTGCAATCACATGTAAGGAAAATATTTACATTGGCATTCTGTAATATATATTATTTCATTAATTCATAATAATATTGTATGAGAGACCAACATGAAGCAAGAATGCAAACATGTTTTGGGTTCTATTACACAATAAAATTAACAGTTTAGGTAAGGCGGAGTGTCAACATTTTACTGACCGTATTTTTTTCCACAATTCACAAACATCTACAAATACACTAAACTTCAATATTCATTCATCTCAAAGCAGTCAGCTTCGTTCCCCTTGACTGGTGGCCAGGAGGGGAAGAGGCGAAGGGGGTCGGTGCTGGTGGCGTGCCAGGCCTCCTGGATCCCGCCCGTGGCCTGCATCCCTCAGCCTGCTCCCCGCCCCTGTCCCTGACCCCATCATGCATGGGTGCTGCTAACTTGGCATCCTGTAGCTAAGTGTCCCTCTCCTCCCTTCTCCCTAATCCCTACGTATTGCCTGGGTGTTTAGTAGTGACTAATATAGTGTTGTGGTGTGTGTGTGTGTGTGTGTGTGTGTGTGTGTGTGTGTGTGTATGTGTGTGTGTGTGTGTGTGTGTGTGTGTGTGTGTGTGTGTGTGTGTGTGTGTGTGTGTGTGTGTGTGTGTGTGTGTGTGTGTGTGTGTGTGTGTGTGTGTGTGTGTGTGTGTGTGTGTGTGTGTGTGTGTGTGTGTGTGTGTGTGTTTAAAATTGTAATATTTGACTACTTAAATATGACTTACAGCTGGTCAAGAATCCTGCAGAATAAGGAAAGAATACATATAAAATCACCTACGAACAGTAGTACCATTGTATAGTATTGTATGTCTAAATAAGAAAGAAGAATATGTATATAGATATAGAGTACCAGCAACGTAATTCATGATAAACATCACACTATTTATGATCAAATTGTAATCTTAGTTCTACATAAGGATAGGGAAGATTACCAAATACTTGCTATATAATCCTCTCAAGTTTATAACGCATTACCACCATTGACACCATCACTAATTATCATCTAATACTTTCAACAGTTAAAAAACTCAGCGGCTAACGTGCTACGGGAGACGTGGCTCATCTACAAGCACACGAAGCTGGTGAAGAAGGTGAACCACGGCCGCGTCAGAACCCATCAACGCAAGTTCCTCCTCGCCATCTACGCGTGAGTGTCTCCCTTCCTTAGTCGTTGTCTTAGTGTGATATAATTTAATATATATACTGAGAACTGTATATATATCCCACTACTGGTCCCTAACAACTTTCCTTCGTACACAGGCTGAGGAAAGTCAAAATGGATCAGAGGAAGCTTATGGACAACGCCAACACCATCACCGACATGGCCAAGGTGATGCGTCTCCTGTAGAGCCAAACATTCTATTTGCTTTACATTGTTTGGAGAGCTTACGAGTATACATGATTATAACATGAAGTTCTTTGACACATTATATGCATTGAAGCTTCATGTCACACATTTTGTAATCGTGTTTCTGATCTCTAGTTCTCATTTCAGAAATATGATATTTGCTGAGGTTAAAAGGAGTTTCCCACCTAAAAGAAAGATTGATAAAGATAGAAAGTTCTTTTTTCCTCCTTTTTATAAGATCTTCAGCAGATACCTCACTCTGGTTATTTGACTGACTTTGCTCTTTGTTTTCAGACACAAAACACCGTGTACGAGCTGGTGTCAGACATGAGTGGGCGTCAAGACGTGCTGGACGAGAGAGTCGGCTCCATGGAAGACCGTCTCGCCTCTATACAGGAGTCCTTAGACTCCCTGCCAGACGTCATGGGTCGTTGCCTGCAGAAGCATCAAGAATTAATGGATCAGCGGCGACCCACCGGCCCCTCCTCCAACTCCCTCCATCCTGACATGGCAGCGCGGGCCACAGTCTACCCAGCCATTGCGCCGAGTCCGTCTCAGAGAAGTTCAAGTGTTTGGCAGCAGCAGCAACAGCAGCAGCAGCAGCAGCAACAACAACCACAACATCAACAACATCAACAAACACAGAGCAATGTGCCGCCGCCCTTGTTCCCACGGACGGGATTAAGTCCGACGTTGCAGGGACTTCCGGCGCCAGCGACCGCTGTAAATAGTTTGTCAGGGGAGCGGTCGCCACCAGTGCTGAGTGCACAGTCGCTGCCCAAATCGGAGGCATGAAGTCAAGCCGTCCAGCTGCGGGCAGCAGCAGAAGTGAGAGTAGCAAGTGACGTTGTTTGTAGGCTACTGCTGGTGTCCGCACTCTGCTCTCTTCAATACTCGCCATCACACCAATATCACCTTCACACTCTTGCGGTCCACCTTGCGTACTGTCTATGACGGGGACTTCATGGCTACTGTGTGGCCAATTCACCCCATGCTATCTTCCCACCCACCTTACGAAACTCCGCTCTTTTCATATCACTCAGTGCACAATGTGATATTAGGCAAGCAGTTACGAAGGAAGGACACTTGAACCGTGTCTAGCGATAGGTCCCCCTCGGTGCTCTAGCATCAATACAACTCCAGCAGAGGTCAACAGCCGATATTAGCAAGAAAAATTAGCCTCAAATATTTTGACGCACTGTGATGTTTAGGTTGTTCTTAATTCATGAAGCCCATCAGTTATATTAGAAACATATTGAGGGCAAGCGTCAGTTAAGCCCAGTAATCACCTCGCCACTGTAGTCGCTATACAGAAACACCAGCCGTCACTGTGGGGTCACCTCAGTCCCTGGTGGATGCTGGGGTGTCCGGTGAGGTGAATCAACTGGACGGAGGTACAGACACTCCTGACTACTAGGCAAACATAGGTTAGACGGTGGCGCAGGTCCCTGGTGGACAGCCATCCCTACCTCAGGAGTTACTTTGGCCTAAGATGTACCTGCTGCTGGAGGGCATGATTGTTGGAACAGCTGAGGAGTATAGAACATATTATTTTTTCTGGGCATAGTAAAAAATATATGCCTAAAGTTACTCCTTGATTCTACTTGTCAACTGCCTCGAACTACAAACGGTGGTTGTTTATTATCTCGTCTACAACCAAAAATCCTCTTCTCCCCGGGCCACCGCGGCGACACTGGGCAGCGGTTACCCACACTGTGTGTATGTATGTGTGTGTGTGTGTGTGTGTGTGTGTGTGTGTGTGTGTGTGTGTGTGTGTGTGTGTGTGTGTGTGTGTGTGTGTGTGTGTGTATGTGTACGTATGAATGTATGTGTGTGTATGTGAATATATATGTGTGTGTGTGTGTGTGTGTGTGTGTGTGTGTGTGTGTGTGTGTGTGTGTGTGTGTGTGTGTGTGTGTGTGTGTGTGTGTGTGTGTGTGTGTGTGTGTGTGTGTGTATATGTGTGTGTGTGTCTGTGTGTGTGTGTGTGTGTTTGTTCAGATTTCAAATATCTTTAATATTTTTCGAGTGATTTCTTACAACACATTACGATATAAACATGAACATTCTCCTGTAAATGTTCACAGCAGGACCAACAGGTGAAGAACACCTCACGTGCGTCCATAACACAATACTGTTCAACCTTCACTACCCAGTGTCGTGCTCGCGGACAACAGTCACCACGTGCGAGGATTATTCTTAACAACAAACTAACTAAATCAATTAAAAGTTCAGTCATATCTGAAGATGCCGGTGTCTGTAAGGTCACCTCGCAAGTGGAGACGGGCCCGCAGGTACGTGTGACCCCACGAGGCGTAAACAAAACACTCCTCTGAAGGGATGCCTTTGGGTGTCTGACCAACCACTTCAGATCAAGGAGAGGAGAGCCTTCTGACGGTGGCGGAGCTCCCGGGCCGCCGCTGCTGTTAACATATCAGGCCAGGCCAGGCCGGGCCGGCTGCTGGCTCTGGTGCTTCACGTCCTCACCCTGTCCCCGCGTCCAGGTGCTTCTGTGGCCTATAGTGCTTTCGTGGGCGAGGTCAGTGAGCGAGCAATTTTACCTCACGGCAAAGAGACAGTTTCTTAAGTTGTGTATTACAGAACTCGGCATGGTGCCCACACACAGATGTACATGTATCTCTGTTTCTCATAAGACATCATCACTACTCACATGAAGATCGAAAATCCCGGGACAGCGACAGAGCCACATACTATATATATATCTTGGAGGCTTCTGTCGTGTTCCTGCACTACCCTGTGTGAGTGGTTGTCACACTGTTTTGATTACGGTGGATTTAGTACAAATAAGTCATTCATTCATATATTATACATACATATACAAAAATATCTTACCTTCTAGTATACAACTTACTAGTAACTGGAAAGTAAATATTGAAATACAAAATTCTTTTCGAGAAAAGAAAAAACAGCAATGATACCTATATTTTTATCAGGGCTCATTAACTGTGTTTCTTGATAATGGAGATATAAAATGATATCTGTCAGGAAAGAAAGGCCATTTTTCGAGTTTCTTCTTTCCCTATGAGTCTGTAACCCTCGTCGCCACCTCTAAGTGCTCTGTCTCCCGGAGCCTCGCCGGACAGGCTGGCGGCGGCGTCTCCCTGGGAGCTCCGCGCGAAGTGATCCGCCGCTGCCTGGGCTGAGGAACCACTTGGAGCTGCAGTTCTTTCTTCTCGTCATAACTCCCGGGCAGGTGTTGACAAGGGTGCTGTGCCTTTAGCTTTCATCAAGGTTAAATAATTTCTATTAAACTTTATTAAACCTTTTATTAAGAAACCAACACTTGTGAAAATCAAGATATATATATACATATGACAAGTATATGCATATATTTCCGTATATGTATATCAATATGATAATATGTATATATAATCCTACAAACAAGCTTTGCTGTTGCACTGGGGTGTTGTTTGATTCTTGTCCTTTCTCTCAGTTTGCTTCCCCGTGTCTCCGATATTCTGTGTTGTTGTTTCACATCATGAATTTATGATGCTTTTCAAGTCCATAGTATTCCATATGATAATTATATTATAGAATCAAAGTTTTTGCCTATGTATCTGCAAAGTTAGGATATAGGGACGTTGTCCACTCCGGAAAGGTCACAACCAATGTTACTTATTTTCATTAAGAATATAAAAATGAAAATATAAATAAATAAATATATATAAATATATATACATGTAAAAAAAAGTCCAGTACCGTATCTCTTTTTGAAGATCATTAATATGTAACCGACGCGTACTCTAGGTTTACTTGTTACCATTGTTAAGTACTACTTTTATATGAAAAGAGAAACACATGATTTTCTATACCGACGGGCGGGACAGGGCCGGCCGCCACACACACAGCGCTGCCCTGTATATAGTGGGCACCGCTGTTCGTCTACATACCTCTGATATAGGTTACTCGAGCGCGTATTTTATAGGTGAGGTGGCGCTGCCCTCCCCTGCGCCGGCCCTGCACGCTCGTCGTATGGCTGGGATGTTGTAATGGTTTCCAACACTCGTCTTGCTGCTCTGTTACCTGACGGTGTGACGGGCTGGGCGGTGCAGCTGATGGAGCCTCACTCACTTCCTAACACTCACTGACTCACACTTACTTACACATCCCTCCCTCCCTCCCTCCTCACAACACCCACCTCACGTCTCCTATGATCTCCACGCACCCTTTCATCACTCTCATCTTCTCTCACACACGACATATTTTCACACACTTACTCACACTCTCCTAGTAATCTCTCCTGTACTCACCTTCTCCACCCTCACTTTCTTCACTTCAACTGCCTCATCTCACCTAACTCACTCACTCACTCACTCACTCACTCACTCAACCGCCTTCCTCATACCTTCAAGTTTCCCACCCAGCCATTCTCTCTCTCTCTCTCTCTCTCTCTCTCTCTCTCTCTCTCTCTCTCTCTCTCTCTCTCTCTCTCTCTCTCTCTCTCTCTCTCTCTCTCTCTCTCTCAATCTATCTATCTATCTGTTTATCTGACGCCGTATTATTCACTCCATTAACCTTTTATTACATGATAAATATATTTTTTTTATTGAAACATTAAGTGATTTTATTAATTTGGTGATTACTTGAATTTTGTTTATAATACTCAAAATTACATTCCAATAATTGTTTTGTAACATGACAAATTTCATGCCACGGGACTTGTACGATATTTGCTCAGGGCAGAGTTCACTTTACGGAATGTTATGCTTTCTTCATTCAGTCAATTCATTAGTAAATAGTTGTTAAACAATCTTGTTATAATCTACCATATAACATTTTTCACTTGTTTGTCTCATTCAATTATTTATTTATTCATCTATTATATTTGCAAGATAAATTTCCTTTTGCTACGTACAATTATTAGGAATATGTTTCAGTTTCATGGAAGAGTTGTTCTTAGCTATCACCTTTCTCATTCCCTTTAATTCTCCTTCTCTCTCTAAGCAGCTTTCCCATCAGCTGATTGCTTACGTCATCCTGTGTTATTACAATGACGTCATTGTTATTAATGACGAAGCTGACATTTGACGTGGCAAATATATGTCTCCTTTTGTATAGTGATGCGTTTTTCTCTCCTCACTCTTCCTAAACAACGCAATAATGAGGAACTCAGAAAAAGCGGTATTTATACTTACAACTTCTACATGGTGCTTGAAGAATTAAATGGCCTTAGATTGAACATTATTTATCTCAGTGAGGTTCTTACTTAATAAGAAAAAATGAGAAGGTTGTCTGTCATCAATGAACTATAAACAGGTACTAATGAAGAAAGAGTGCCAAAGGAAATGAATTGGGTTGAATCATTGGGGTGAACATGAAAATTATCAGTCTCATGTCTCAAGGGGGAATAATGCTTGACATAACATAGGGAGATAGGAAGAAAGCACCATGGAATAAGAAGCAGACAAAATTTGAAGACAATTTCACCACAATTAGAATAAATAAGTGGACATGAGCAGGACAGGCCATACGATGAATAAATAATAGATAGACTGTTGTCGTAACTGAATGGCAAACCAAACATGGTCAAAGAAGGCAGGGCAGACAGAGAACTAGATGGAGAGAGGAGATATAATTTTTTTTTATTTGAGTCCGGGGTAGAATATGTTCTACGTATACTAACATCGAAGCTATTTGGGCACATTTTCAATTGAAATACACTATGGCATACAAAAATAATAAAGTTAATAATGTTATTTCATTGAGAGATCTCATATAATAGAGCAAAAAATCTTCATGTGAACTAGATTAACAATAATAAAGAAAAGAAAGTTTAAATCACTTCTGAATTTCGCGGGGTGGTGTCGCGGCCTCCATAAGACACGTGGCGCTATCAGTCGACGCATCAACAAGAAGCAAAACAGACCTGACGACGCACCGAAGACTAATTACCGAAGCTTTGTGCTAATTCAATCCTTGTGTGGTCCAGCGTGATGAGAGGAGTAACATCAACACATCGCGGAATACTAGGTGAGTGTTAATGGTTCCTTGATATTAAGAATCATCATGTAGCTGGTGTATTGCAGGAGAACTAACGGTGGTGATGATGTGGGTTATGGCGTTATGGTGTGATGTTTGGTGATGATGTTTGGGTTATGGTGTGATGAAGGTAAGGGAGAAGCATGTGATGTCCTAGTTCATGTATACTTAACCAGAGAAACTAAATATATGAGTGATACAGTGACAAAAATAGTGTTTTCAACCAATTCCACGTGATTTGAAGATGAACACACTCCATTTTATCCATGAATCCTACATCTATCATATACTTGCTCAACCATTATTAAGGATATTAATAACCATCTCTTTTGGTTGAACTAGTATTATTCTACAATTAGAGATCTGTAGGAATGAGTTAGCGGCGCAGTGATAGAGTAAACGATATGATAGCCTAGTGCGTAATAGGCTATGGGAGGCTGTTTGGTAATGCGCGCGGTGATAGGATTGAGAAATTTATACAGGGATTTATAGAAAGAGCTATTCTAAAGTTACAAAATTGCTATAATGTTATAACTAATTGGATAAAATATTCTCGTGAAATATAGAGATGAGTGGACAGCAATCATTCGTATGGCGCAATACTTTTGAATGTTTCTATAACTTGTATGTTCCCTTAGTATTAGTTGGTATATATAACGATTACGGTTTTAATTACTTTTCATCTATAAATCTTAAACTGTTTCCAAATATTCAGTGGAGATGACATCAAATAGTAATGAATTTTGAAATATTAGTCTCATTAAAAAATAGTTATTCACCTCCTGCTAGCTGTATGGATTTATTACACTTATCAGGACTTTTCATTAATTTAGAACGTGTCCTTTCTTTTACTCAATTTCTAAGTGTACCCTTGAGTATACTGGTAAGAACAGAGAACATTGTGATGCGGTGGTAGTATTAGTTATGAAACAAAGATGTCACTCCTGCCCAGGCAAGAAAATGGACTTAGTTTTCTACAGTCTTATGTGAAGAGTAACTGCTGTAGGAGTTTCGGTAGGAAAATGTTATTGCAATATACAAAATTTGGGCTTAAGCTTGCATGTGTGTGTGTGTGTGTGTGTGTGTGTGTGTGTGTGTGTGTGTGTGTGTGTGTGTGTGTGTGTGTGTGTGTGTATTACGTACTACTACAAATAATTATAATGACTCAAACTGTTAAGGCCGGGTCACACGGACAATTTTTTGTCGACAAAATTTTTCAACAAATTTTGTCGATCTCGTCTCGCTGGAATTTTTCGTGGACGCTGTGGTCACACGATGAAGTACCGACTCGGCGCCAAGACATCATTCGGCAACGCCCGAACCGGTAAATATAGCCGAACTGTACCAACTGTATCAAAACAAAGGCAGAATTCCCTACGTTGAAGACACTCATCCTGCTTTAGTGCTCCAAAATGAACGGCGCCAGTGGCATGGATTCAGACGTAGAAATTGCAGAAATTGTACTGCTGCTAGCGTTAAAAAGAAAGCAGCTGCAACAGAAGAAGAGGAGGCTTTGGAGACGACAATGGCTGTTAGTCATTAGGGTAATTTAATTTTCCATCTAAAACTGTTATTGAATTACAACCGATTCAAAATACACTCTGTGGGGAAGGTTTATCGCCATTGCCTCCGAAACCGTTAAGTCATAAACGGAAACCTGCCAAATGAGTTTCATTGCAAATTGAAAGATTTAAATTTTTATCCCAGTCATTTTTCACGTACTATCTGTGACGGAAATGGATTTCCAATTAAGTGAAAAATTTCCATTTATTGAATCGAAGTTCTTTTTTTATCCTACTACGAAAATATTACTTTTAGTCTAAAAACTTTATTATACATCCCGCTAGAAGAAAGTCAAACAAATATAAAGATGCTAGCTTGTTTATTTCATTATTTCATGCCATAGTTTATGATTTTTATCTCTATTATTTGTTCATAATTCTGTTAATCACTTTGCATGTCCCGGAAACAGTATCTAAGTTGCATAAACATCAAATATATGGATAAGTAAACAAATAAATCGTAACAGTATTTATCATTAAACTCATTTGTATACATCATAGTGTAGCCTAATATAAGACGAAGAGGGAAGATATAAGGTCATGAAGAGGAAGGAAGGGAGATGTTATGTTACGTCCGTGATGTGTTGCAAGGTATATTGGTGTTACTGAGTGTGCTGTACGGACAAACACAACACTGGAACCCTTGGCTGCTGCGGGGGTGGTGGTGCTGTGGTGATGTAGTCAGGTCTTGGTTGTCTTGGTAGCACAGCAGAATACCTCAGCTAAGAACATAAGGCAGGACACACTCAGTCCCCCAGTCCACACGTAAAATAAACACAGCACCTGCAACACACACGGCAGACATCACCCACTGCTCACCACACACACGGCAGACATCACCCACTGCTCACCACACACACGGCAGACATCACCCACTGCTCATCACACACATGGCAGACCACTTCATGGCCCACCCACCATCCACATAACACCCTCACACACCATCTACAACAGACACATGAGGAAAAAATCACACCAAGATAGATAAGCTTATGTAATTACTGATGGTGTGGATAAACCAAGCGAAATACTGATAAAAAAAAAATCCACGTTTTACCATAATATTAACATGAAACACAAATATCAATTAGTTAGCTTCCTTAACATACAAGTTTGAAGGCATTGAGGAGGTGCTAATATGACGGGTATTTTCAGAGGAAACAGGAAGCCTCACCTGAGTTAGTACAAGCCTAGAAGGTTCCGAGGATTCAGTATTGCCCCTGTAGCAGGTAACGCCGAAGCTGCCTTGGTAGTATCGCTCCAGCATACCCATCTGACGCAGCCACAGCAGCCTTTGTAGTGTGAAAGGAGAGGTGTTAGTGAGAGAGAGAGAGAGAGAGAGAGAGAGAGAGAGAGAGAGAGAGAGAGAGAGAGAGGAGAAGGAGGAGGAGGAAAGCGTTCTTGACCTACTTACTTCTTGTCAATGAGAGGCTTGAGCAGTGACTTTTTCGGTACAGCAAGGGCGGCGTATTCCAACCCGATAGCCTCACGCCCGTAGGTCAGCAGGCACCCCCCGTCCTTCTTCCTGTTCTCGTTTAAGGTGTGAAAAGCTCCTGGCTCACCCACTGAAAGGAGGAAAAAAAGAAGTGGATTCATGTCTATACTTTCACTATATACCACATGCTCGCCTCCAAGGTTGAAACACAAGGTATATATATTTACCTGTCGACCACAACAATAACACGAAGGAAATACAGTATTGTGATCGCCACGCAATACAGAACAATACTCTATGTGCTATACGTGTGTGTTATTGCAATGTCAGACGCAGCAGTGATTGATGAATTTCTTAGCGGGCTGACAACCTTCATTATAGCTATCAGTATTAAGAGTTGTAATTAGACGAAGGAAATCGTATAACAGTAATTGTTGTGTATTCTGCCGAGTTATCAGGCAGTCGCTCTAACTGCATTCTTTACTCACTTAACCTTATCTCTTACTTGTCAGGATTTAGGTGTAAAAATAAGGTTTCAGAGTGAGTTAATTCAACCATCGCTATTTTGTCTGCCTGATCAAAGTTTAGGTGTGAAAGAAACACGTTTCAATGATTCCTGCATCTGCCAAGCTACCTACCTCAGTGGTGTGCTGTTCGTGCAAGCGTGCAGACCAGACACTTAAGGCTCTGTTCCCATCGAGATATTGATCACAGAAAACAAGGCACTGTGCATCAACAACCCTACAAGTGGTGAATGTGGGACGTTATATACAGTGATTACCCGACATGAAACTTTTTTTTTAAAAGTATTTTAACACTATATATTAAGGAAGTGGAGTATATGTAATCCATGGAATGTGTTACTTTTGTTGTTACTGAAAAAAAAAATGCTATTAGACCCGTGAAATATGCTCTTCATCGGTCCTTTTTTTACTTTATTTTTTTATCCAACAGTGATGTAACATATGTCGTAGTTTGACTAACGTACAGTCTTAATGACCACCTCCTCCCTGCCTCGCAATTCGAATACGTTAATCGACAGAGAAGTCGGAATAAACGTATTTTCATGGAAGCAGTAGATTGAATTCCTGTGTTGTAGCCAAATACAGGAACTTACTGAGAACAGCAAGGAATGCGTGAAACGTGGCGAGTGTGGCATTCACAGCTTCCATCCCATCAGACTAGGGTGTGTGTGTGTGTGTGTGTGTGTAGAGAGAGAGAGAGAGAGAAAGAGAGAGAGAGAGAGAGAGAGAGAGAGAGAGAGAGAGAGAGAGAGAGAGAGAGAGAGAGAGAGAGAGAGAGAGAGAGAGAGATTATGTATGTGTGAGAGAAGGTAGAGTGTGTATTTGGTGTTCTTAGTTTTATCGTCGCACTCACTCACGACTGCGATGTCCGAGTTTAGTATGTCCTCCAGCTTGGTCTTGGTTTTGGTCGTGGCACCCTGGTTCTCGATAATACCACCGCGTTGAGCCGCCCTCTGGTATAGAGTCTGGTAGTCCTCGGTTCTGGTTTCCTGCGGGGAGGATCAGTGATGGTGACAGCGTGGGTGGTGGAGGCTTAGAGAAGTTTGTGTCCTGATATGAGGTTACATTTTAGGAACGATTGACAATGAGAAGGGTGATATGCTAATCTTCTCCTCTCTCCTCCTCCTCCTCTACTGTTCTATCTTTTCTCTAATAATGATGATTACTGTAGTTTAGTTAAATCAAACAGACACGTAGGGACCTATAGATTTGTTGCTGTTCGAATTTCTTTGTAATCCTTTCCCCCTCCTCCTCCTCCTCCTCCTCCTCCTCCTCCTCCTCCTCCTCCTCCTCCTCCTCTTCGTTCCATCTCGCTATCTTACCTTGACGAGATCGTGGCTGCCATACGCCTTGTCCAGTCTTATCGTCCAGTCGCGGGTGACAAGCTGGTGGATGGTGGTGGGCGGCGTGCTGAGAACAGGTCGGAAGAGGAAGGCGGTAAGGTTGCCATTGAACACCGCTACCAGCACCACCACCACCAGCCAAGAGCTTATGTGTGCTGCCCGTTCAGGTGATCCGTGAGGTAGGTGCGACGAGCCTGTGTACGTAGGGATTAGGAATGAGAAATGGGTTAGGTATGTACGTATGTATTCATATGTATAGGAAGGCAGCCAGAGACGGCGACTAATTTATTTTATTTTTTTTATATCTAGATTTTGACCATGATGTGAATATAGTTTTCTGTGTACATTAGTCAGTGTGTATATGTATGTGTGTGTACCAATACGACGCATACTTACTCTGATACACAATAGTCTTGAACACGAGCGCTAGGACTGACATAAATGATGGGGCATCCTTCATCTCTTCCTCCGTCCTCTTGTCACTCGCCCGCTCAAGCGTTCCTCTGACGGCAACACGCGGCCCGCACCTCCACAACACCCATATCCAAGACGCCGAGAATATTAGGAACACTATTATCATCACCCACATCTGTAATGGTTAAAATGGATTGATTGATACAAGGACGTGGTTGAGTTTAGGTTAGGTTAATGTTTAGTGATTGTTGTTATCATTAGGAGCAACAGTCTTTATGAGTCTACTGTGTGTGTGTGTGTGTGTGTGTGTGTGTGTGTGTGTGTGTGTGTGTGTGTGTGTGTGTGTGTGTGTTCTCTCTCTCTCTCTCTCTCTCTCTCTCTCTCTCTCTCTCTCTCTCTCTCTCTCTCTCTCTCTCTCTCTCTCTCTCTCTCTCTCTCTCGTTTAATGTAAAATTCGTATAATTCTTATTACAACTTGGTATTTTTAAAATTATCTTTAAATAATAATAATGCCTAGATATATATGCAGTAAAATGGTATTAGAAAATTGTTTTTTAATTAAATATATTGTGTTGAATGTTAAAGCTCCATTTTTCAACACATTGCATATGAAAGGGAAATATATAAACAAGCTAAATACTTCATTGATATTATACATTTTTATCATAGTAATACATCTAGGAAAAAAATGTGGCACGCATTTTTTTTTTTAATTTATAGCCGCTAAAGTATATCGAGACTGAGAGGACCATTTCATTGTATATTTAATTATGTTATAATATAAAATATTCATATCAAGTTAAATTCAATGAAAATAATTGTAATTTCAGACGCACAATAAGAGGTCAGTGGCTAGCGTACTGGTGTGTTATTGTGTTGGTGTGCTGGTGTGCTGGTGTGTTGGTGTGCTGGTGTGTTATTGTGTTGGTGTGCTGGTGTGCTAGTGTGTTATTGTGTTGGTGTGCTGGTGTACTGGTGTGTTGGTGTGTTGGTGTGCTGGTGTGTTATTGTGTTGGTGTGCTGGTGTGCTGGTGTGTTATTGTGTTGGTGTGCTGGTGTGCTGGTGTGTTGGTGTGCTGGTGTGTTGGTGTGCTGGTGTGTTATTGTGTTGGTGTGCTGGTGTGCTGGTGTGCTAGTGTGTTGGTGTGTTGGTGTGTTATTGTGTTGGTGTGCTGGTGTGCTGGTGTGCTAGTGTGTTGGTGTGCTGGTGTGTTATTGTGTTGGTGTGCTGGTGTGTTATTGTGTTGGTGTGCTGGTGTGTTATTGTGTTGGTGTGCTGGTGTGCTAGTGTGCTGGTGTGTTGGTGTGCTAGTTTGTTGGTGTGTTGGTGTGCTGGTGTGCTGGTGTGCTGGTGTGTTGGTGTGCTAGTGTGTTGGTGTGTTGGTGTGCTAGTGTGTTGGTGTGTTGGTGTGCTGGTGTGTTATTGTGTTGGTGTGCTGGTGTGCTGGTGTGCTAGTGTGTTGGTGTGCTGGTGTGTTATTGTGTTGGTGTGCTGGTGTGCTAGTGTGTTGGTGTGTTGGTGTGTTGGTGTGCTGGTGTGCTAGTGTGTTATTGTGTTGGTGTGCTGGTGTGTTATTGTGTTGGTGTGCTGGTGTGTTATTGTGTTGGTGTGCTGGTGTGCTAGTGTGCTGGTGTGTTGGTGTGCTAGTTTGTTGGTGTGTTGGTGTGCTGGTGTGCTGGTGTGCTGGTGTGTTGGTGTGCTAGTGTGTTGGTGTGTTGGTGTGCTAGTGTGTTGGTGTGTTGGTGTGCTGGTGTGTTATTGTGTTGGTGTGCTGGTGTGCTGGTGTGCTAGTGTGTTGGTGTGCTGGTGTGTTATTGTGTTGGTGTGCTGGTGTGCTAGTGTGTTGGTGTGTTGGTGTGTTGGTGTGCTAGTGTGTTGGTGTGTTGGTGTGCTAGTGTGTTGGTGTGTTGGTGTGCTGGTGTCTGCTGTGTTGGTGTGTTGGTGTGTTGGTGTGCTAGTGTGTTGGTGTGTTGGTGTGTTGGTGTGCTGGTGTGTTAATGTGTTGGTGTGCTGGTGTGTTAATGTGTTGGTGTGCTGGTGTGTTAATGTGTTGGTGTGCTGGTGTGTTAATGTGTTGGTGTGCTAGTTTCAATGTTTCACTCGTTATTGATAAATAATATATTTCATCAAATACGTAGATTAATTGTCCAGTGAAACTGATACAGCCGGCTAGCCCACTTTGATTTAAACTTTGAATCGTATCTCCTCACTAACTAACTCTTTCGTTATAGCTTGGTCTGCATGTGATTGGTGGAATCGGAGTGTAAGTAACAATCATACGTTAGAAAAGCGAGTGATTGGTTGTTATTTACACGGTGCTAAGTTAAAAAATATATAGATTTCAAAAAAAAACTTCAGAAAACTCCGCCAAAACGCTTTGCATTGACGTAAACGATACAAAAAAAAAAAAAAAAAAAAAAAAAAAAAAAAAAAAAAGAGATCAACAGCGAGCATCATTAATTTACATATATTTTTATCATTCACTATTTTTATTAACTTCCAATGACTGGAACGTAAATTATCTATTTTTTTTATTAGCAAACTCCGCCGTAATTTATATCTAGACCAAGCAAGCATTTTATATTACTGGTATAATATTTCTCCTCGAACGCTCTGATGCTGAAGGTGGTGGTGATAGTGGTGGTGGTAGTGGTAGTGATTGTGGTGGTAGTAGTGCAAGTGCTTCAGGTCGTAACAAATGTCTGCCTTGTATCTATCGTTCCTGACGTAGTATCGGGCGTCACCATCGTACTCGTACCCAACGCCTCCCTGTGTCCTAGGCGTCTCCCTTGTACCCTGCAACTTCTCTTGTATAAAGGTCCGTATGTCTCCCTTTTACTACTAGAATCCCTTATTGCATCAGTCTCCTCCCTTGAATCGAGTGCCTCCCTTGTACTGGGCGTCTCCTTTCTGTCTTGTATCTTCTCTATTCTATTCCTTTGCATCGAGCGTCTTCCTTTTGTATTTCTTTTTTGATTGGGTGTTTCCCTTGCACTGGGCGTCTCTTCTGATGGTTCTCCTTGGTAGCTACTAGGCTCTAGACAAGGTATACTTTGTACCATAACATGTTTTTACTCTGTCTGCTATACTACGTTTGCGTCTCGGTCATGATCAACAGAATGGAGGGAGAATGAAGTGGCTATGTGGTGAGTGGGTTGTGTGTCGGTGTTCCAGTGTTGGTGAAGCCTCGAAATTATCAATATTACCTTTATACGTTTGAAATAGATGATACCACGTATGTTGTTTTCTATATATATGTTTTATAAATGCACTTTAAAATATTTTAGGCAACGGATGGTATTTAAGTGTATGTATTTATTGTTTTTTGTGAAGGAGTGAAGCGAAAGGAGGAGGTAGCAGCATCATGGCTCCCTCTCAGCACACTCACAGCCCTGACGCATCGACTCACCTGGCAGACAAGGTAAGACAGGTGCCAATGTATTCAAGGGATGCAGATGTAGAGTGTCGGTCATAGTGTTTTTGTTATGTAATTACAAAACAGAACACTTCGTCTCATAGTATAAATGACTTCCAACCAATCATAAGCAGGAGGGGAGTCCTGTGCATTGGTTGGCATTTGTGTGTGGAAGGAAGCCTGGGTTTAAGCTCTGTCGTGTTCATGTGTGCGCGCCTAAAACACTGTGCTTCTCATATGATAATCGACTGTTTTATCTATTTTAAGGAGTAGCAGAAGATGTGAATATAGTGAGCTTCTATGAGACAAGGAATGAAAGTATTGGACAGATCGATAATTCTGGTTAGGTCGTAGCAATAGTCTCCGTCACGAGGGGGTTGTAATAGGCATCTCTAGTGGACTGTAACCTTTCGTTGTTGATGTTATACTCTTGTTGCTGTTGATGCTGAAACACTTGCATCTCTGTTATTGTAGTGTGTGTTCCTACTAAAAATGTGAACTTTAAGAGAAGGAAATAGTGTACGTCACACTCTGATTTGCATGAGACCAGTGTTGTGAGTGTAGAAAATCTTTTTTTTTTTTGACGATTTCAGTGCAGGTAATGGCAGTGAGACAGGTGGTTGTGAGTTATATGTTGATCGCCATGGCTCTGGTACCGACAACACCAATAATTCTGTCTTTATAAATTTTGCAAGGTCCAGAAAGCTGAAAATTGCTGGCTGTTGACACTCGCTGGATTATTATTATTATTTTTTTTTTTTTTTTTTTTTTTTTTTTTTTTTATTATTGTTATTATTGTTATTATTATCATCATCATCATCATTATTGTCATCATTAATATATCCCTCAAAACTCAGGACTGAATTCTTTGCAATTTATCACACCTGTTGCAACACTCAATTATCACTTGGAAACGAAAAGAAATATACATGTAATTTATCAATTGACGTGAGTGTGTGTGTTCGTGAGTACCTATGCAGTGTGGTGTCTAAGGATCTTGTATAGAGCAATGGAAACCTGCACACGGAAAACCCTTGAAGCTCCCTAGCATTAAGTAAAGGAAAGTTTTTGCCTTCCATGAAACACTAAAGAATATAAAGGGTTATTTTAGTACAAATAACCAACCAACCAGGGCGGTGACTAGCCTACTAGCCCACCGGGGAGGTATATAGAGTGGCGGTGGTTCGGGCAAGGTAGGACTGGCTCACAAACATGTAACTTCAGTCCTCGCCGCCTGTCTAGACATGGATTTAATTTCATACATATTTTTTTTTTATGTAAATATAGTGATGGTGTGGACAGCTGGTGTACATGAATTCCGGAACATAAAGATCGTTTTATAGACATATGGTAATATCACAACAATTATTACTTTAAAGTTTATCAATGTGTGTAAAACTAAACTTCACAAATCTTGATGAATCGATTTGCAAGTGGCATCTAAGCGGTCACGTGCGACGGTCATAGATTATGCTCATATACAGCATTTAAGGAAAATATACTGAAAAAGATAAATTATTTTGACGTAACATTTTCATTTTGCATAAAAAATTTATAAAATAAAAGGGAGATCATGCACTTATTATCTTCAAAATAATTCAAATGAATAAAAACAAAAATATGTTGGTACCAATAAACAAAGAAAAATAAGAAACTTAAAAAATAACTGAAAGTATGCATACAAAAATATTTGGTTATTTAATATTTTTTCTTGATTTCTTTGTCTATTTATGTTTTCTATGGTTTCTAGAATTAATATAATTGTTTTCTGATTTTTCTAAAATATCTTTATAATGTTTCGTTTCTTATTAAGGGAAATAAACTAAAAATGGGAAATTATTTTGACGTAACATAACAAAATCACTTTCCATTTTGCATTCAACAAAATACTTTAGTTATAAACAAAACAAGTAGAGTATGCATTTTTTCCTTTGAAATAATTATAATAATAATATATAAACAAACTGATTAATGACAAAAATCAATGCAAATCAAAAACCACAAGTGTTTGTTAAACATTAAAACATTTAACAAGTCTTATTGTGCATCAACAACCTTTATTAACATAATGTTTCTCGCATCTGTCATGAATACGAATTTTTGAATTTTTTGGGCTTAAACATGGATCAGGATTGGTGTGTAAGTGAGTTTTTGTAATTTTACTACTTAACTATCAGTCCTACGGGAAACTTTTATAGAACCGAAACTATTAAGTTTGAAAAGTGTTATAAATAGTGTCGATAATCGTCTTAATTACTCTCACAGTTTTGGAGAAATAATGTGTGATAAAAAGTATTTTTCATCAACACAAATGTATACTTTTTTCAGTTATTTAAAATCTAAATACATTGTGTTGTAGCTCATAAGAAAGGGAATTGTATGCTCTATATTTAATGTTCTATACATTTCTTACAGAAACCTCATAGTTTTTGAGTAATTATAAAAAACAATATTTGTCACCAAAATCCTAAGGGTGTTGTACCCTGAATATTTTGGTTCAAAATGTTACCATTTTTTAATGTGATGAAAATTGTTATATAAAGGTTCGTGGGCACCAAGAACACGATGATGGACTCAGTTTTGTGTTTACTCATATATCAAACACTGTTTCACCCTGGCTTACAGAGTACAACTGATACATATGACGGCCATAAATATAATCATACAGGGTTTAAGTGATGAGTGGGTTGTGAACCTTCTACTGAGCTCATGAACAAAACTTCGGAAGAAGATTATTCCTGTAAATTCTATATATTCAGTAATAGCATCATGGAATTCTACAGCCAAACGTTAATTATGGATAGCTGCTGCAAGTCTAAATGGGGTGCATACTGCCTGCCGGTCATAAGTATGCTGTATCTTTATTGAATATACGAAAATTTTTCCCATACCACAACCCCATAACGGTAGACAATGGCAGGACAGGACTGGTGGACTGTACTGTACATACGTATGTTAGTGAGTCAATTAGTGAGAGGCCGCGGAAGACATTCTGAGGGAACTCTGGTATTGTCATTTCACCTGTTGGCCTGAGGGAGACAGTTCTTCTCTTTTCCCGTCCCTCCCTTCAGTTTGATAGGTATACCTCTCCTCTCCCCTCTTGAAGCTCACAGCTACCTCAGTATTTAATGAACTTTATTAATTAGTTCCATTCAATTTACGTTTCAGAGGTAATTACTCAGTCAATCAATCAATCAATCAGTCTGTCAGTCAGTCAGTAAAACAGGTAACTTTATTCATGACACTAGTTTCCCCTGCCTGGAAACAGCATCAAGTGTGGTGCTTGTGTTACCGGGGCGCGCCACACACACCCTCCCTAGGCCAGGCTGCAACTGTCACGCGGTGCCGGCGGGATTGCCCGGCGTGCTCGGCAGACTGTATTGATTTCCTTGATTCACAAGGGGTGTCTATAGCTAACCCTACCTTACCTGCATGCTGGGTCGCCTCGCCTCTACATGACTCGGTTAAGGCAACGTGGGGATTCATTACTCAAAACTATCAAATGTTCCGTTTATAGATAGCAATATTGTGTTATTTTTTACGATTTAACTTTTTTTTCATAACATTTTGCGTTTATAGATAGCCATGTTGTATTATATTTTACGATTAAGTCCATCTATCTCTGGCCTCTGTGATATGTGATAACGTGAGCGATGTTTCAATGTTCAACTCTAGTGTGTGTCTTATACTTTAAAATCGTTGCATATATTTTGGTTCTGCCTTACTTAAACCCGAGAGAAAAAGGGAGGTATATGTAACTATCAATAACAATATTTACACGTGCTTCTTTTTACGTGTCCTTCTTTACGTGCCTCTCGTTACGTGCCTCTCCACGTGCGCCTCTCCTCCATTAGTATGACACGGCTAACACTGCGTCCAAAATCCTGGTTCTCCATTCATGTCTAATAAGTCGTACCTCATCCTCTCCACACGCTCAATTAACAGTATGAGTCCCATAATGCATCACCGTTCAACACCATCTGACGTACGGAGCTATGTCGCAAACCCATTAAACCAATTACGTCACAGGGATCCATCAATCACTTATAGACAATTTCATCCGGAGAGATAAAACTCCCTGGGAATTTCACAATGCAACTCTAATTAAAAAAAAAAAAAGTGTACCTACCATTACTAACTGATCAGTCTAGTCCTTATGGTAGGTTAGGTTAGGTTAGGTTAGGTTAGGTTAGGGGATTCAGAAACTACGATATATGGTAAGACAGCTTACGACCTCAATTCCCCCCTCCTATGTAAATAAAAGGTGGAATGGGAGGGAGGGAGTCACCTGATACAAAGGAGAGAGGCAGACAGGAAGGAAGAGGGCAAAGCAGAGGAGTCAATCACCTGCCAGAAAGTGAGAGCAAACGAGAGAGAGAGAGAGAGAGAGAGAGAGAGAGAGAGAGAGAGAGAGAGAGAGAGAGAGAGAGAGAGAGAGAGAGAGAGAGAGAGAGAGAGAGAGAGAGAGAGAGAGAGAGAGAGAGATTGGCCGCCACGAGACAACAAGGGAGAGACGGTCAGTTAGCCACCAGAAGGGTAAGAGAGCGAGATAAAGAAAGAGTTCAACAAGGGAGGAAGTCAGTCGCGTGCCACATGGAAAGAGAGTATATAAAGGGGGAGACTTAACCCTTTTCTACATGAGAGAGAGAGAGAGAGAGAGAGAGAGAGAGAGAGAGAGAGTGAGAGAGTGAGAGAGAGTGAGTCAGTCTGTCACCTGCCACGAGTAAGGTCTGAAGACAGCCATGGGGTCCTTGAGGTAGCGGGCTCCACGTGTGACGAAGAGGCTGGGCTGGAACCTGAGCCACGTGGAAAAGTCGATGCCCTGGTACCGTCCGTGGGTGATGCTGAGGGAGGCCAGACCTATCTCCCCCTCCTGCAAGAATAAAGGAAAATTCACGAGGAGTTCAAACGCTTTAAAAGAGATTCAACTGCACACTCCTCGTAGCTGGAGCAAAGTCTATTCTACATTGACGTATTATAAATAGAGGAAGAATAAAGAGGTTTTGTGGTGTATAAGATATGTAGTAATCGGTGTTTATTTCTGCTGAAGCTGCAAACGATGACTGAAGATGAGAGAGAGAGAGAGAGAGAGAGAGAGAGAGAGAGAGAGAGAGAGAGAGAGAGAGAGAGAGAGAGAGAGAGAGAGAGAGAGAGAGAGAGAGAGAGAGAGAGCGTTCGTGCATGATTGCGTGAGTGAGTGTGTGAGTGGGTGCGTTTACGTGATAGAATGATAGTTTTATTTTCCCCCCACGGTAGTACGAGAATGCGAGTGTGATATATCCTGGTGGAGTGATTAATGGAGGGGTGAAGGGCGTGGATAAGCCGAGAGTCCGTGAGTCTGTGGTGGATAGTGCCAGAACTGTAGGGCGCGGTAACCTGCACCACGTTGAATCAGTGCCAACGCAAGGCTTCAAATAGTGCCTGTTATTCTCTTTAAATGTTGCAATGTGAAAAACTGTGCTGTGACATGACTCAGGTAATGTTACATAAGGCTGTAGCTCGTTGGAACCGTAAGCTGACTCTTTCTCGTTCAAAAATGGAGAGAAAATATTCATGCTGGATAGGTTTTCTCTCCCCTGCCAATGTGAAGAGGTCTCAAGTCTGACAGATGTGCACACGGCTAGCCACTCATCGCTTTAAATTCTCGCCTCTCAACCTGACTGGATTCTCCGCATTATTGTTTATAAGAGATTGGAAGACTTTTTTTGGGGGGAACTAAAAGTTTTGAAATTGTTTATCCGGATCAAATTTATCTGAGATGAGTGAATAAAGCAAACTCCTCCGATACACTTTGATCCTGTACCCTCGACCACCTCGTTCATTTATTGCTTCATTGGTCTCGTATTGCTTCGATTCCTGCTACATCGTGGTGTTGAGGCGGACCTTTCTAGACACTTTGTTAGTATGGAATGGGATGCAGATTTTCAAACATCAACTATATACTCTTGTGCATTAACTATTTCATTAATTTATCAAGTGTTCATGTAGCAATGCATTACTAAAGCAAGGAGAGAAAAAAAAAGAGGAAAGGAGGAGAGGTCTGTAGGACACCCATTAAGTCTGCTTCCACCATGTGTATATCCTCCCAATATTTTTTTTAATCAATGCAGTACGTAAGTCAGAACAGCAGGCGTCTGTATTTTATGTACGTGGTGCAAACTGTTCTAAGATATTGTTTCCCCTTTTAGCTTTAATACAATTTATCGAACGTTGGTATTTTGTTGCATATTGAGTGTCTACATCCATTTATTCCTTTGTCGCGTTATTGCACCTTCAATATTGTTTTATCGGATACTTATGCACCGATCATATTTACGTGAGTAGGACGAGGCTAAAGAGGAGGAAAAATATAGAAAGTGAAAGAGAGAAAGGAATGCGGAAAAATAGAGGAAAAGAACTCAGCCTGTCATGTGTATGTATCACTGTTTCTTCACATTGCATTCTAATAATTTATCACCATGAGAAAGGAGATCCAGCATGTCCCAACGATCCGCTGCCATTCACTCACTCACTTACTCACTCACTCATTCACTCACTCACTCATTCACTCACCCGACGTTCAATGTGACCTATAACGCCGTCGTAGGAGCCGTTGGCGGACCTGGTGCCGAAGCTGGTGCCCTCTAGGATGTTGTAGCGGAAGTGAAGGTTTTTGGCCAAGGCATTGATTACGTTGCCGAGGTAGCCAACCAGGTACGCTCTTCGGGGCCCCACGCGTATAGCCTCGAAAAAGTTCTGGGGTTGTAAGAAAAATGTGTAGCTGGTATTGTACGTGTAAATGATTAGGAAAGTATGTATATGATTCAGTTTTAATCATATGTGAATGAATAATTAATTAGTCTCATGTAAAAAACTAAACATTTCCTTTATTTTGTTGATGTAGAACTAAAATAATCTAGATAACATACATACACATACATACATATGAATTGATTGGAGTAAATTATACGAAACGAGTAGTGTCATAAAAAAATAATGAAGCAATAAATCGTACTCACGTAAAATATAAGTCAATGTGTCACAGAGAATAATGAACAATTTATGAATAATCCATAACAGCAGATACAAAACTTCAGCGACGTGGCGGCCATAGATGAATGCGTTGTTGCTTGCTTAATTTGGGTGTAATGATGATGTTGATGGATGACAGTGTTGAAGGGTTGATGGCGGTGAGGTTGTGATGGTGATGATGGTGACGGGTATATAGTGGAAGGAAGTGATAATTGGACCTTGAGCGTCATGACAAGGATGATGGATGGTGATGGGTGATAATGGTGAGAGAAGTGAACTGTATCATTGTAATGGGGAATGGTAGGTGACACTCCTTGACACATAGCAACACAAAAAACATAGTTACGTATATGTTCTCTCTTTTCTTAACGCTAACCGATGAAAGACCATATCAATCTATAGTACACCACCTATCAAACTGCTTAATATGATATAAAAAACTATATATTAAAAGAAATATTGTGTGGCTGAGAAATGTGATTACAACCATAACCTCACAACTCCACTCATGAAACTTGCAAACATTAAAACTCGTCCGTTGTTCTTGTACCTAAGACGTTCATATCACATCAGCGTCTCCACAAGGTCTCACTGCATCACCTGTGTTGTCATCAATAGTGAGTAAGCAATACCTGAGCAAATAAAAATCTTAGACATCAAATAAACACAGTCCACGAAGATGCACACCAAAGCAGCAGACGATTGCAAAGTTAAAACTGAGGTGACGAGGAGGAAACATTATAAGGATATTATTTGATGATATCCTCTTTATTCAGTGAGGTACATAGGAGAGAAAGAAAGCGTATCTAAGATCAAGATAGCAATCACATATTCCACGTCAGAGTTAAGCTAAATTTGGCGGAATATTATTATGAAAGGTAGCCGTGTGTCAGGCAAATTAATGTAAATAGCATTCAGCTTAGGTTTAAGATACGTCACATCTTCCACGCCAGCATCATCAACCCCCGCCCCTCGCTATCATTCTTGAAGGCAGTACGATTTGCTTAGTTATCCCGATCTGAGGCATGCAAGCTTAGCCAGTGCACGTACTGTACCTTGATGATGACGACGGGTACAGGGGCGCCGCGCAAGCTCTGTGTTTCCGGTAGCAGAGGCTGACGATGTAACAGACTCTGATCTCTGAACCAGCATCCGGCCGTCTGTGCATGCAAGGCGGATCATTAATCAGTGTCTTGGTGTGGCAAGCAAACACTAAGACACTGTTTAGCTAAACGTATTGCAATGCATCATGATACTTTTAGTGTTATGAAGTCAACCATTAAGTTAAAAGTCAAATACAGACAAAGTGATATCAATTATATTGAATTTCCGTTGTTTGTGCAATGATAAACATAGTATTGATGTGTTTCTAAACGCAACTGGTGTTAAAACTATCAACAAACATTTTTTTGTTACCCAAGTAAATGCTCTAATGTTATTATCCTTGAAAAACGTCTTTAGCTTTAGTAAATTTTGTGTCTGAATACATCATAGCCTTCAGCGTTCATGTAGGTCTCCGCTCACACGACGTTAAGGCCACGTGGGGTGGCGAGGGCTTTGTATTCTCTTTGTATTTTCCCTCCCTCTTTCTGTAAATAAACTATGTAACTATGGGCGGAACACACCTGCAACGTGTACACGCCGCCATCCAGCAGCACTGCCTGTTCGATGAAGAAAGAACAAGACGATGATGCCGACAAAGAGTCACGCTCTGCACTACTACCACCTCCGTCACCGGGATCCAATTCATTCCTCTCCAACACAATAATTTTGGCGGCGAGGCGTATGTGCGGCACCAAGTAGCGTCTCATAACCCGGCCAGATGTAGGGTACAGCAGCAGGATTTGGCTCTGAAGGGTAGGAACTGTGTTTACAAATTCAAAATGATGGTGTTCACATCGACAACAGTACGTTAGTCGTGTGTTCACCTTTCAGCTAGTTGACATGATTAGTCAGATTTTTAAAGGGAACAAAATTTGTTTGGATGTTAATTGTGCTCTTAAAAGAAATACAACGTAATGAAAGGTCTCACCGGTCTCAGTAATTGTTTCTGGTTGATCTGAAAAAAGAGCGAAGAAACCATTGATCATCATTGACATTATCATAATCATCATCACTATCATCATCTTTATCATCTTGATCCTTCACCTCCTCCTCCTTATGATCATCATAGGATTTTTTATCTAGTTGATCCATGGCACAGAATAATAAAGCAACGGAAGATATGAATCTGATCACTCAGGGAACTGAAAAGAGTTTGCCGAGTCTAGATTTTCATTGTAAGAGTGAAGCCAATCCGCTGTTAGAGTGCCAAGGAGGTGGCCAACAAACACCAGCTGGGCCACCGGTGAGATGCTGCTTCCACTGTAAACACTCTCCTGCCTAAAACCCAAGGCACGATCCGATGGCAAAAAAATTCACCAACAAACTCAAACTTTGCCTTCCCACATACTTCCTCATCTCATCCCACGGTACGCTTACTCACCCAGACGGCAACATCTGTCACCCAGCTCGCCTCCCCCACCACCACCACACTGGAAGCTGCGTTGGCCGCGGCCCACGAGTGCTGCAAGAAGTCTTCAAGAATCCTGGCAGCCTCATCCCTCGCAGCCTTTGTATCATTACTCGCCGTCTCGCCGCTTGCGTCTTTGGCTGCAGTCGGAGTTGTCCCCACCTCCTTGCCACCACCTCGGGGCCTTGGAGATGGTTCTGACGGCGGGGCCTTGTATTGAGTCTCATTCATTTCAGATTGGTAATGAATTACTCTTTAGCATTTGAACCTATTGTGGTATACATGTTATACCTCTCAGCTGAAATGTATGCGTTACAGATGATACCAAATAGCAAATCAGTAGTATTCATTAACTGTGAGTAATCGGTGAATACATGTTTATCGAAATGGAAAGTATGGAACACGGGATGTGAAAGTGAGGATGAACATGGCCACTCGTCCCCCTACGATCAGTGCGGAGATGGAACGAGCAGTCCCAAGAAGGAAGAGGGGCATTGTTTACCCTGGAGGGAGGGGCGCTGGAGGGGACGGCTGGGAGATGCGCTCTCTCCCCTACGATGCGATACCAATGGGGGTGTGGCGGCGGATCCGGCGCTGGAAGTCGGGAGTGCAGACACGCTGACCTGGATACCTCTCTCACATAGCGACTGTACCACCTCCGCCGTCCTGTCCTCTGCTGGCAAGGCGAGGAGGATAAAGTGAAGTCTCGTCGCTGCTGCGTATAACAACACTTAAGCTTAAGCTATTGTTTACCTTTCTTTTGTTGAACGGATAACTGATCACTCGTGTTTATTATGCTATTTAACATGTGAGTGTAGGCTACCCGCAGTGTGTTGTGGTGGTGGTGGTTTGTGGTGATTCAAGTACAAAAAAAGTAGTAAAGGATAGTAGTGGTGGTGGTGGTGGTGGTGGTGGTGGTGGTGGCAGCGATGGCGAAACGGTGTTGACTACAAATAATGAAAGAAAATAGTTAGTCTGTCTGAAGAATTCGTGACGTAGTAGGTGTAAAGGGAAGAAACTAGTCGACCATAGTAAGTATTGAAGAGACAGGTGGGTGGTGTAAATTGAGGTGAGGTCTGGTTAATGCATTACGGAGTGGTCACTGTAAACGAAAGTAATAGGAGTGAGGAGTGACAGAACAACAACGTATGCTATGTGAACGTAGAGATGTGGCGATAGACGTTACGGGACGGAATAACAGGGCCAAGTTGCGTCTGACCTGGCGGGGAAGAGCTGCTTGGCGGGCCGATATGACGGGGGGGGTAGCGGCGGCGGGGGTGAAGGGAGGAGAGGACAACCACTTGGCCCACACCCAGATCCGTCAGAACAGCAGCTACCGCCTTCCCGCCCACTGCTACGGGAACACAGGCATCATGCACGGCTGGCTGGCTCACCGCTGCCCATAATACACTAGGAGGCACTGACTGAATACGACTTGTCAAATGTAACTCACCTTTCCACACATCAAAGTCAACCATGAGTATACTCGTAAATTAATGTTTCTCTCATATCAAGCTGTAATTTTTTAGGAGGAATGGTAATTCTTTTATACAGTTAAGTTACACCCTCCAGTCATAGTATGTACATCTGTGGACTTACTCTTTGGTAGTGAGTGAGAGGGCGTCATGCAGTGGGTCAGCACACACATGCCCATCAGGAACCACACGCCCATTCTCCTGTAGCTAAATTTCATTATCAAACAAAACCTGTTCACTCTTAGGAGGAAAAAAGTGCGCTGCAACACTCTTAAAATAACTTCCCTTTTCTTTGGGACTGGAATAGTAATCAAGATAAAGTTAAGCAACAGTATGTATGTGTTGCTATTCTTATACTTAGCGTCAACGTGAGGAAAGACACCTCGCCTCGCCTCGCCTCGCCCACTGCTGCAATACGCTTCGAACTGTCGTTATATATAAGACAACTCGGTCCTCCTAGATTGGCCGAGGAATATCCGTGATTATAGTATTAAGCTCAATCATATTTTGACACTAAAAAGATGAACCAAAGAAGGAGTAGTTGGTATGAGGGAATGTAGTAAGGGTTTCGGGTCCTTGTGCCCTAACACCGAAGGCTGTCTCGCCCTCCATCCCGGAAAATGTGCACTTTAAAAAGGACCAATTCCTGCGTGTCAGTTTTATTTCGTGTTGCCCAAAGTTCAGTGTCATTACCGATGGGTTGGAAATGTCATAAACTTTTGCTTTCTAATAATTGGCCTTAATACGAGGTTTTTTTTGTGGGTGGTGTTCAGGTATTGCTAAGAACTACAACGTGAAATGAACGTAATTTACTACGATGAACGAAGCACAACCTAAGTCGAGAAATACCACATTTTCGTAGATGAAATGGATGGAAAAATTGCTGTAATTGAATTTAATGTATCAACGTCTTTCATTCTGGAACGGAGGAGGTCTTTTCACCACCACCACCACCACCACCACCACCACCGCCCACTCTCACCCTGCCAAACACTGCCGCCAACGCCCACACACCCTCAGTCAAGAACACACAATTTCGTAGGAGTTTCAAGCAATATTTCATAATCAAAACTTTGTGTTTATATAATACTTCAAAGTCTTGCCGTCGTTACGCGAGAATATATGACTCCATTTGCGTGCCAATGTTTTTCTCTCTAACCGACGTCGGTGTTCAGCTCAACTGTTCATCTTGAGAACGGAGTGTTGCCAAGGTTAAGGTGCCAAGTGATGCTGAGCCGCTCTGACGCCGGGAGCAACAACAACAACAACAACAACAACAAAATGAAAGAAGAAAGAAGATCAATGAAATTTCTGATCAACGTTGAAACATATTCGAGGCGTGAGTGGATGTAACAGCTGAGAATTTATTAAAAGTAAAGAGAATTTATAAAAGTCTGTGTAATTGGAGCCTAGACAATAAAAAAAATTGTTTGTGTGTGAAAGACAGTATCAGTTTACTAATTTGAGCCTCCTCCAGCAAAACAATTAAGGAAGACAAGAGCGAAGGCAACGCCCACTGTATATACGGCAACTTAAAAAAAACAAACAATACTCACATGACGGGAAATAAAACACCAGTTATTTAAATGTCAGTAAATCAAAGGCGACAAGGAAAATAAAAGACTAAGTTAATCAAGAAAAATAGGACTTTTTTTGATTTCCAGTTGAAGGATTCCGTTGCTCAAGGTAAACCTGAGGGAAAACCTGCTTGCTGTGCCGCCCTTTAAACATCAACATTTTTAAGTAGCACAATGCAAAGCTTACCGAAGAAAAACAATAACTTAAAGAATATAAAGAGTCTACCAAAAGTTAATAAACCTATACGCATAGAAGCTTCGTAAAGTTAGAAAATTATCTTACTATTACCATTTATAAGTGTATTACCTTACAGTTATCATTTTGCATTTTAACCAGCTTAGAATGGCGATTTTTAAAGTTGAATTATTAAAGTCCCTCCCTATTTAGTATACTACACTTGGTGACATCAAACTATTTCTACCATTTTTCTGAACATTAATATAGTGTGTTATGCTATCTTGTAATACCTCACTCCCTCACTCTCCCAATCATGGTGGGATCTAATTAGCAAGGCGACCTACGTGGCTGCTTACCAATTAGTCATCACCATTAGTAATCTCAGAATGTAGGTCACTGTTGTACCTACGTAATCATTACCTGCAAGCTTCTCTATTCAGGTTTAGAAACGTCTGTGGAACAATATTTTGGAATTGATTAATTTTTACATCACCTCCATAACTTCAACACATACCGAGACAGATTTTGCGTTTCTACATTGCTTTATAAAATGGTATAAAACTATACTTCTCCATACCTTCCATATCCTATAGAAATATACTACAACCATGCGTGTGTTCATAACAAATACACTAACAACTTATACTACCAATTAGTTGATCTTAAAGGCGCCAGGGAGGGTAACAAGACCACCGATGTGTTATAATGGTAATTGTGTCATGCTATGAGACAACATATTTACAGAGGAAGCTGCACACTGTTGCCACTGGGAAAAGATGACGCAAGTGTGCTGGTCAAAGAGGAATTTATTAATCTTTTTCCGACTTTTGACTAACTGTGAGTGAGGAGATGAGAGCGAGGGAGAAGAGAGATGAGAGGGAGTGATGATGGAAGAGGGAGAGAGATGAGAGATGAGATGGTGGTGGTGGTGATGGTAGTGTGGTGGTGGTGTCTATGGTAACGGGTATGAAAATACTTTGAAATTATGGTGATGATGGATGAAAGTGCATGATGATTACGGATGGGATGGGGTGATGGGGAGGGGAGGGGAAGGGAGGGTTGAGTGGAGGTAGTCATGCAGGGAGAAGAGATGGAAGGGGGAGGGAGGGGGAGGTAAAGAGACAGAAGCGCACATATCATAATTATTGTTCACCTGAATATAGTGACGATAACATGAACGAATAGGAAAGGATCTTCACGTATAACATAAATGACGTGTTAGTTCTCACCCATCCATCATCTTTCTCTATCCCTTTTATCCCCTACTTCCCTCTTCCTATCTTTTAATTCCCTTCCCTTTCCCTTCCTCTCTTTAGGGTGTCCTTCGGCTCTCTTCTATACTTATCCGTGAATGAAGGCGAGATGCGTCACCACACACCACCAACACCACCACCACCACCACCACCCACCAAGGCTACGTAATACCTCCAACCATCTGCGTTTAGTCAGAAATTTCACTGGCCTTGATTATATTGAATTTATAAATTGATTAGTATTTCTTGTTATACTACACTCACAACAAAGAAAAGCCGCTGCTGCACTATCACTCGCATAGAATCATCAATAAATTATATGTTTTATATGTTTATAGTGAATATATATTTTTTTAAAGGCTTTGATGGTGTGATTGGAAGCCTTGGAAATGTATGAGATATGCGTGCGTGTGTGCGTGTAGGCAAGAGGTAAATTGTAGCACAGAGTATATGACTTGCTGAATCACCATCAGGGGGCAAGGGAAGAGGTGAGGGGGGGTTCTAGGGAAGAGACGAGGGGGGGGGGGGGGTGGCGGGGGGGGAGGAAGAGGGAGGAGGAGGGAGGGGAGGAGGCAGGCATTCCTAGTCAGTCGTTTTCCCATTTGTCAGCGTTCATTTTCACCACCACCATCACTACTACGTCACCTCTTCACTCACTCACTCCGCGGGTTCAAGTAGAAAACACAAATAAAACCTTAGACTCTGTGGAACATTTGTCTCGTTCTCACAAACTCCCTCTCGCGGTGTGTGTTAAGAATCTTAGCTTGAGTAGGTGATGTTAATTATTCTACCTCTTCCTCCTCCTCCTCCAAGACTGCATCGTTCTGTATTTCACTTCATTTCGCCAAAGCGTCATGTGATTTTATGTTTACCAAAGGGGGGGCGACTAGGAGGGGCGTTTAGGGGGCGGGGTTAGTTGGCAAAGACATGGACTGACAGACTGCCCCTCCCACTCGTCGGCTCCAATTCGTAATACCCCCCACCAACCCCTATGTGTGTGTGTGTGTGTGTGTGTGTGTGTGTGTGTGTGTGTGTGTGTGTGTGTGTGTGTGTGTGTGTGTGTGTGTGTGTATTTGGTGAGGCATGGCAGCTGTGAGGGGGTAGGGAGGAGCAATGCGTGTTTGGAAGTCTTTTATCGGTCTTTACAACACAAATGCTTTTTAGAAACGTTCCTTAAATGCTGCTTGGCTCTCGATCATACCAAAAGTTTTAAAGATTCACTGCCTTACACACACACACACACACACACACACACACACACACACACACACACACACACACACACACACACACACACACACACACACACACACTAAAACAAATACACCTCAGACACTCAATGCTCCCCCTCCCACCTGCGGCTTCTCAGGTCCAGTGTGTTAAGATAGAGATGCAGACAAGCGTAATAATAATAGCCTTGGGGATGAAAGAAAGAGAGAGAGAAGTGACTCTCATTCCTATCCTATCCTAATCATTTTCCTGCACCGGCAATATATATTAAAAAACATTTACGACTGTCAACATTATTACAGACGAACTAGTAATTATCAAAAACATTTATTGCAGTTAGTGTCTTCACAATGGTTCATCCTTAACGCTCATTACACTCACCTAACTTAACCTCACCTGATCTAACCAAATTTAGTCTTGTCTTCCTTCAATGTATTTATCATCTCAACACGGTATTAGATAAAAGTGTTTTCTCAAGGTTCCTTCCTAACCTAACCTAACCTAGCCTAGCCTAGCTTAGTCTTGTCTTCTTTCAATGTCTTTATCATCTCAACACGGTATTAGGTATATTAGTCTTATCTCAAGGTTCCTTCCTACACGCACGCTGCCCCCTATGAACAAGGTATCAGGCGTTCTTCTTATATACAACGTGGATTTAAGTGCCCCTCAGATTGTCTCCTCTCACCGTCCCTCCTCCCCGTGCTACGTTCAGTCTTAGGGGAAGAATAAATCACCAGCTTTAAGTGAGAGTTGCCTTCATCTTCCTGGGAAAATGCCAGACGTCTGCTTGTTTGTTCTTGCACTCGCCACACCTCTAGTTACGAGAGAGAGAGAGAGAGAGAGAGAGAGAGAGAGAGAGAGAGAGAGAGAGAGAGAGAGAGAGAGAGAGAGAGAAGAAAAAAAAAAGCAACTATTAAAAAGGATAAAACTGATTACTGAGCATCATTAGAATTAAGAAATGAATGCTGCGTCGTGAATGGGTCGTATTTTCGCGTTAATGTTATTTATTTATTCTTTTATTTTATTCATCAAGTTATTAAAAGTAGCTATGTAAGAACGAGGTGAACGTCTTGTGGCTTGACAGTGTGTAAATAAATTTAATGAACGAGGTGACTTAATGAAGTGTTGGTAAGGGTGGTGTGTGTGTGTGTGTGTGTGTGTGTGTGTGTGTGTGTGTGCGTGTGTGTGTGTATGTGTGTGTGTGTGTGTGTGTGTGTGTGTGTGTGCGTGTGCGTGTGTGTGTGTGTGTGTGTGTGTGTGTGTGTGTGTCCATTCATTCATTCATTCATTCATTCATTCATTTATTCGTACATCTGGCCGTCCGTCCGTCCATTCACCATCCATATATCTATCCATCTCTCTCTCTCTCTCTCTCTCTCTCTCTCTCTCTCTCTCTCTCTCTCTCTCTCTCTCTCTCTCTCTCTCTCTCTCTCTCTCTCTCTCTCTCTCTCTCTCTGTAGATATTATTTCTTTCATTATTATAACAGTGTTGACATACGCTCGTAGACTCTTGTATATTGCAATGGTGGCGTTTTTATAATAGTACTATCTCTTAAAAGACCAATGCAACTCCCTCCCCCTGCCTCCCACCTACCCATCCGCCCTCCAACAAGGCCTCAGTGTCAAGGACGCCATGTTGTGGTCAATTGAACTCACTTGATGCTTAACCAGAAACGATAATAAGCCAATCATGAGCGGGACTTTTAAACACGGAACTACGAATCTACTCCTTCCGTTCACAAGCTTTCCTATCGTGTGTGTGTGTGTGTGTGTGTGTGTGTGTGTGTGTGTGTGTGTGTGTGTGTGTGTGTGTGTGAGTGTGAGACAGAGCGAGTAAGACAATGAATCGTGCATACTTTCATTACCAATTATTACTCATGGTGAAGGCAGTGTGTTGCTATGTGTGTGTCTCTACCCCGAGGAGTGCATAGAAACTGTGTGCGGCGGCGTGACAAGGCCTTGAAGGGGTTAATGATGGCGCAGTTGGTGTTGGTCCAGTAGTGGGGGGCTGGCCAAGGTCATGTTGAGGTGGGGGGGGCGTTGGGGGCGGGAGGGAGGCGTAGTGCTTGACTGTGGTAGTGAGGTAGGTTGGTAGGTACTTCATGGCGCCTGCTGTCCTTGCCTTAAGCTTTCCTCTCCTCTCCTCTCCTCCCAAGCGTTCAGTTGTGATCTCTCGTTATCCTGAAGAAGATAAAGACAATTTTTTTTGTTTTCCCTCCTTTTTTTTCTCTTCTGAATCTGACAGAACAATATTAGTTATCTATAAAACAGGATTCAAAGGAAGTATTACTCATTTATCTAGTTAATTTACTGTTCTGTCTGAAATGAGGGAGAGAGTAATAACGAAATTTATGTCCATTTCTGGTTTTACATCCTCAATTATGGACACTCAAGAAATAATAGAAATTAAAAAGCCATAATAATATATATATCTACGTTATTACTACCTACCTAATTCCCTCTCCCCTTTCTTACCTTCCTCTGGTCCTTCATAACACCTTCTCTCCTCACAACTCTAGGGAGAGAAAAAAAATTATGACGTTATACCACAGGAAGACAGGTGGTGTATTATAACAAAAACAATATATATCCACGCGAAAAGACAGCTGCAGCGAGGAGTGAAAAACAGGTTATCTGCTGAGTGTTAATTGTGTCCCGACGAATGCCAGTAATGTGATTGTTATAAATGGAGAAGGAAAAAGAGATGAGAAAGTTATGTTTGTATATGTGTCTCACGTGAACCTGATGCTACACCTATTGCCATCTTACTATCCATCATCTTCTTGAGAGAGAGAGAGAGAGAGAGAGAGAGAGAGAGAGAGAGAGAGAGAGAGAGAGAGAGAGAGAGAGAGAGAGAGAGAGAAAGAGAGAGACTTAAACACATACATACGTAAGGGTTTTAGAACGCAATCCTCATACAATCAGAAAATGCAACATAAATTCACTCTTACACAAATATGATTATTCGCCAAACACACACAATCGCAACGACAACATTGAAATTAATACAAACGACTCGAGGCTAAAATTTATTAGTAAAAACATTCAAATAAATTAACCAACAAATTTAAGCTGAATAGAAGAACATAAACAGTTGGATTAAAAAAAAGGGAAAAGAAGATAACACAGAATGGTGAAAACTAAAAGAGATAAATAACACATAATTAGTAATAAAACTTGTAGTCAACTTTGTAGCCAAATAAAAAAATTTATATAGAAATACAATATACTGTCGCCAAGAACCTTCGCCGATGTGATGTAATTATCGCCATTGTTTTTATTATATCGCATATGGTGAAAAGGGTGGGCGCCAGCGGGAATCTTGATAATGGTTAAATACGATAAATATACATAAATCACCCCACCCACACCCGCCCCCCCAAAAAATGTAAATCAACCTATTTTTCGTTAAAGAACTTTGCCAAACACAAAGATAATTAGTCACATGAGAAGTGTAATCACAAACACAAACACACAGGCATGTTTTATGGAAATGAGGCCAACATCTATTTTTCTTCATTCTCAAAGTGTCAGTTGATAAAGTCAGACAGTCGACTCCTGAAAGCATGAACGCAGATTCTTCCTGTGTATCCCATTATTTCATCAGACTCTTAGATTGTAAGGTGTGTGTGTATGTCTGTGTGTCTGTCTATCTGTCTGTCTGTCTGTCTACCTCTTCCTTAGTCTATCAGTTTATCTATCTGTATACCGGGTGAGGTTTCCCAGCTGTGTCAAAGTGAATGTAAACAAAGATGCTGTAGACTTATTAAAGTGGTGTGTGTCTCTCTTTCATCCTCCTTTTATTCTCCTTCTTTTCTCCTTCCTGCTCCTTCGCCTCTTCCTTTTTCTTCTTATCCCTCCTTGTCTTTATTTTCTTGTTTTCCTTCATTTATATTCCTTCATCCTCTTTATGTTCTCATTTTCCTACTTCTCTTTCGCCTCCTTTCTTTTTTTTCCTACTCCTCCTCCTCTTACTCCTCGTTCTTATTTTCTTGTCCTTCATCCCTGCCCTTGCCATCCTCCTCCTCCTCCTCCTCCTCTTGCTTCTCCTATTTGCTGTCCTCCTCCTCCTCCTCCTCCTCCTCCTCCTCCTCCTCCTCCTCCTCCTCCTCCTCCTCTTCCTCGTCCCCCTCCTCTTCCTCATCGCATATTAAACGTTGGTGGCTGCGTTGTCAAATTAGAGTGTTGTTACTGTATTGACTTATATCACTGTCTCCTTTCCTTATGAAACATCTGTCGCCTTAATATTTGAGTGACGTCTTCAATATTGTTCCTGTGTATGTTACGAGTTCCTTATGATTTGATTAATTAAGTTGGAATTGTTATAGTTTATTTTCTTCGGTTAGGTAAGGAACTCTAAATGTCTTCTTGGTTTAATTTCTTTTGCATCGTTGGTCTCGTTTTATATGATATTAGTTTGCTACATTGTTATTATTCCCAGCGGGTGTGTGATAATGTTAGGTGTTGGTAGATAATATGCAGTGTTTTAAAATGAAGCCTGCCTGATATGGTTGTGTGAATACAATTAACAACACTGCATTGAGGCTTTGGTTGTCAGTCAGGCAATAGAGAACGTATAACATTTATTTGACATGCAGGTTTGTTTACCAGTGCTGCGAGTGAGTGAGTGAGTTGTCTGGTAAAAAAAAAAAGTAGATGGTAATGAAAAGAAGGCAATATTTCGTCCTGCAATATCATGAACGCTGTAAAATTGTTGGTGACATTTCCAAGCAATGTTTCACCAAATACAATTAAGGAAAGGAAAGGACACAACTCTTTAATATTTGATCCATTTTTGTGGCGCAGCAATCAAACCAATTTATTTACGTAAATGTCACAACAAATAGGCGTCTTTTTCTCATGCCGTAACAGATGTAATAGTAGTAATACAGTGGCAACTGCAGTAAGAGAGATAGTGGTAAAAGTTGTTGTAGTAGGTATTGTAATAGTAAATGTAGTAGTAGTAATAATAATAGTAGTAGTATATGTATAGTATATGCGTATATGAATAAGAGACAATATTTCCTTGGGATGAGAAAGAAATTTGCGTACGGTAAACATCTGACTATATGCATGTTTTTATTTTTTTACTATATATATATATATATATATATATATATATATATATATATATATATATATATATATATATATATATATATATATATATATATATATATATATATATATTTTACAACAGAATTACGTCTCACATAATTCAGTTACCAGTGACTAAGATGAAAAATGAGATGTCAATTTTTACTGCCGTCAATCTTGATTTTACACAGTGATTCATTTACATCAGCAAACAGCACAAGGAAATATATGCACCAAGTCAAATTCAATTACAATGTTAGTCGTCAGTAGTCGGTTCTAAAAATACTCGTGGTGCTCTCCTTTAATATATTCCCTAAAGCATAAGAAACATCTGCCTCCACACACTCTAGTAATTGTGTTTTCGTTCCTGGAGATGTAATTTGCGTTTCTGTTTCTTGTAACGCCAACCACACAGGAGTAAAATGCGTGCGTGTGTTGCTGCGCGTCCATGTCCCAAACGCAGCTTAATTCCGTAACATTAGCTTTAAACACACCTACTTAAGCTGAGTACTACTGTACCTCCTGTGCGGCTGCAGTATTAAATAACTTGTGTAGTTCTAAGTTTTGCTTCATTGCTATTCTATTTTTCCTTTCTAAAGCAGTTGGCAAGAGGTTCAATCACAAAAAAAACACAATTTCCTCCATCCATCCTTCCTGCATAAGCGTAACCCTCCCTACCCATGTACTATGGATCTGTTTCTCAGGCTCAGCACACACTAAGGCTTGTTCGGTTCAAGTGCATGTTTGGCTATTTCACATCTGGGTTGGTACTTGTAATGAAATAATGCAATGGGATGCACTCACACACACTCACTCACACACACACACACACACACACACACACACACACACACACACACACACACACACACACACACACACACACACACACACACACACTCACACTCACACTCGCTCTGAAGTTGTGCGGTAATGTTCGTCTAGTGGTACAGCGATGTAGTCAGTGGGATGTGGAAGACAGATGGTATACTGTGGCCCATAAACCCACTCACTCTCTATGCCTCCCCTGCCCTGTGTTTAGCCGTCAACACTGGTCGGGGAATACGCCTGCAATGGATTTCGTACATGGCCTCACTCTGATTTCCTGTTCTCATTAAACCCAAATGAAGAACAAAGCCACTGCAACTCACACAACAATTTTTTTTTTTCGATCCTCGTCATTTCTGTTTTGTTTGGCTGCGTATGTGTGTGTGTGTGTGTGTGTGTGTGTGTGTGTGTGTGTGTGTGTGTGTGTGTGTTGTTCGTTTGTTTGCATGCGTGGCTCCAGGAAGAAAAATAACTATACATTATAACCAATGACATTTTCTACATCGCCTTCTCCCTCCTTCGTAAGATGGAAACACACACACATCAACTAGATATATAGACAAGAACGCTCGTTTAATTCCTGTGATTGATTTTCTCGATTAACGTGAAATTTGTTATTAAGTCACGGCTGGATTAGTATTGGTCCGTCCTTGAGCGAGCATCAGGTGAGACGCTGTGCGGAAGCTGGTTCATCAGGACATTCATGATCAGACTGGAACTCGTACCCTGTAGAGGAACAGAACGTGGAATTAGATTTGACCTGTGATGAAACCCCATGTGTGTGTGTGTGTGTGTGTGTGTGTGTGTGTGTGTGTGTGTGTGTGTGTGTGTGTGTGTGTGTGTGTGTGTGTGTGTGTGTGTGTGTGTGTGTGTGTGTGTGTGTGTTTGTGTGTCTGTCTATCTTGCTGTTTGTGTCTGTGTTCCAAAGTTGCAGCTTCACTCTCTGTGAACTTGTTTTTTTTTCTATCGAGGGTACAATATTTTTGGTGTTTATATTCTTCTAGATAAAATACGTTGGTTGATGTTGATGAACTCCACACCCTTTGCATTGTTTTTAAATGTGAAGAAAGTTTACTTAAACCAGAAATCAATGATGACAATAATTCTTGTGATAATCTTTTGTATTTACTATTGCCATATTCAGTATTAAATTGTATCTTAGTTTGACATCCCATTAATATACTGTAAGCAGACGACCCGAACATTCATCTCATTAAAGTTGGCGAAGGTGTGTTGAGGGCAACAAATTGTAAAACTATATATTTACATTAATCAAAATGCGAATAATACATTTAGATATATTTTCTCAACTGTTGCCTAAAAAATAAAATAAATAAAAAACTGGAGGAGAAGAATGAAGATCAAAATGAGGAGGAGGAGGTGTGTGATATTTTTTTCTTTTATGGCTTTGTGTCGGTTGTGTTAATTTATTCATGTTTGTCTTTGTTGATCTGTTCTGAGCTGGTCTTGGGGTTGTCTTCAGCTACTGTCAGTTAGTTAAGCTAGGTTAGGTTAGGCTAGGTTGTGAGAAGCAGTGAGGCAAAGCAGAGACATACATCATTAAGACAATTAAAATGCTTCATAATGACAACAGAATACAGGGTGAAATTATATCACTCCAAACCAAACATACATTATAAAACACTACATGGTCTTTCACTCTATTAATATTGTTCTCCAAATATATTTCTCTAGACACCTTTCAAGAAAACTTTCATTGATTCCTGTTGATTTGTGTTGCTTTGTGGTGCTTCGTTTTCAGTCTGTGGTGAATGTGATGGTTCGTGTTTGTTAGTTAGCTACTGCTGGTGTGGTGTGTGTTTGCTTACTGTGGTGGTGGTGGTGGTGGTGGTTTGTCACTTATTTTGGTTTAGGTCAGTGAAAGTCAACCTGTTTACCTTGTTCATATTGATGTTAGAAAGTAAACCGTTCCCGTCTCTATCGACTTCCATTATTTGACTGTCGGCTCACGTTCTCTCTCCCATAAATACAGAAATTTGTATCAACGGTGGCAAACGACTTATTGCACACACACACACACACACACACACACACACACACACACACACACACACACACGCACACGCACACACACACACACACACGTACAATGGTCTCTGTCACGCCATGCAGCACCAGTGTGTCCTGCAGTACTGTGAAATTCTGCTTCAACCTTAAACAATTTTTCTTTTTACTGCACCTTGCCCCTCCTTCCATAGTATAGCAAACGTGTGTATATATGGAAAAGTAGGAGGGAAATATACACATACTATATTATCTAAGGCTATGTACTTGTATGTTAACCCGATATGCACCAGCCTCTCTGTCTATGTTGTAGTGTTGTCCGTTACCAGCCCACGTTCTGTAGCCTTCCTTCCCCGTGCCTCCCGACCCCTGTCTAGCCGGGCGGGAAGGTGGGTGGGGGCGAACGCAGTTGTCTGTTCCCTCAGCTTCCCTGCGTTCCTCTCCGGTGAACGACCCTTTTCGGCCAAGGGGCGTATAAGGACGACTAAGGTGACCAGTGCACACTTTTAGATTAACAAATAAGTCTATCTTCAACCTTACGCAGGTGGAACTCAGGTGGACTAGGTTTCCACGTCTTTCTGATTGGCCAGGAACCTTGGGAAGACTGTCTGACAACGCGTAACTTTCTTCCCTATTGATCCCCCATCCCCCCACCCTACTCCACCGCCTCCTGCTCTCTTTACTACGTACGTACAACCGGCCCTCACCTTCAACCTCGTCCCATCCCCCCTTCCCCCAGCATCTTCTCCCCTATTCCCCCGTCCCTCTCCCGGTCGCACCCAGAGACGGAGGAGTGGGAGAGGCTAGGTATGCATGGCTGGTGGGTGGAGCGGTGGTCTGCCAACATGGGAGAGGAGGAGGGAGGGAAGTTGCCACTGTAGTAAGAGCAGGTGTTGTAGCCCAGCGCGTTCGGCAGCTATAACACACACACACACACACACACACACACACACACACACACACACACACACACACACACACACACACACACTAGTGAGAGTGGCGTTGGTTGCACACATCCTACGAAGGAACAACAATTCTCGTATTTGGCTTCCACTGAATGGCAGATGACCTCACAGTGAAAATGACTCTTCTAGATAGTCATTCGATCTTGGATGACCTTAGCTGCCTTGCTGCTCCTAAATAACACCGACGAAACGCTGACTTAGCATGGCGTGCGACTACTCCGACTGCCGTTGCGTCGGCTGTTGTCATGGCAAGTGAGAAGGGATTGAATATGCGTTACTACCAAAAAGAGCTGCCGGCCGGCCACACTACTGCATGTTCTTAGCGACCGCTCCGCTGCCAGACGCACGACCAGTAACTTGCAACTCTGCTTTCCTCATATAAATCGATGACGTTTCCAGTTTTGTCTTCATAAAAAGGGCTACATGTTTTGTTTTGCGTGGTCATTCACAGTTTTGCTTGAGGCACCACGACAGATGAACTGATGAAGCCTAGTCTCCGTAGGTCCGGTTGTTGCAGGAGGGCGGCTCTGGGCTCTTCGCCACCTCCCTGGGAAGACGCGGATCAATCTGCCCGCAGTAATATGGTCACGAGGACGCATGCTATGAACTCAAGCTTCTCTCGCCCCTCCACAATATCAGTTGATTTATCTTTTTAGGAGAGTGTGTTTGTCCCCAAGCTTGAGGAGGGTTACTTGCTCGTACTAGTGTCCCGCAGCCACCGCCAGTCACCTGAGGCTGGGAGTTGTTGCCACACCACTCACACGCTCTCACGTGGTGAATATATAGATCGTATATACGGTGACACGGTGACGTATTTAGCGCTTTAATTAATTTTTTTCAATTAGGAAAATCAATTATTTGCTTCAATCATCAGTAACTGAAGTGTCCACTGGAAATCTGTTCAAGCGATACGAAATGATGTCTTAAAAAAAACTATTATATCGACTTCGAATACAATAATCATACATGGAAGCTTTCATGAAATGTCTGTGTATGTGGCCTTGATGCTTGTGTCAGACTCCTCGACGCGTGAGGCGTGACAGTGGTGGTAATGGTAGTTTTGATGGTGATCTACACCGCCACTTACCACTCACCACTACCAGCACCACCCACTCACCACGATAATAGCAGCACACATAACAAAAACAATGGTGATTACTACAGCCACAGCAAACAACTACCACTCCTTGTAACTAAATATAAGTGTACACTAAACCCACAAAGGTTGGAGGCTAATGATCGCTTAATTATGTAGATGAACTAACATGGTGACCGTTCAGCATCAGCCGCTAATAAATTGGTAGTCGTTTTGTGGCGCAAATATTTATTGTTCAGACTCTTCTGCGGTCTGCGTCAACAAATTTCATGAATGAAAGACGAATGTGACGGGTATGATTAAGGGTTGAGTGACCATCCGGGCCATGGGAAAGGGGCAGGGAGAGGTAAGGTTAACGTGGCTGGTCATCTCCCCGGCTAATCGTGCTATGAGAAACTTTATGGTGTGTCTCCGTCTCTCCCAGCGAGCACCGTAGCTGTGCCCGCCCCGACCCTGCTGGCCCTGCACTGGGTGTCGCTTCAACGCTTGCTGGCTCTCTCTCTCTCTCTCTCTCTCTCTCTCTCTCTCTCTCTCTCTCTCTCTCTCTCTCTCTCTCTCTCTCTCTCTCTCTCTCCACGTGTAGCAACGCCCCCACAAATCCTGTCTGCCTTGTGCCCACACGTGCTACCTTGCTGAAGCATCTGTCACTCTACCAGGAATGTGCTGCATGTATACGCAGGAAAAGGAATTAAGAAAGAAAAGTACGCTTTTGACGAAATAGTAGTGCAAAATATTCCAAATAGGCAACTCTGCATGGGTTGCTGGTTGCAACTTGGTAACTCGGCGCTCGGGAGTTTAGTGCTGAGATGACAGTCTATAAGAGGGGACTGCTACGGTCTCTCGCCACACTCCGCCTCCTGTAGCAGTCATGGGAGTGACTTGAGGAACCAGGGACGCGCACTGGCTCACTCACTGCCACTACTGAAAAGAGTTACGCGCTGTGTTGTAGTGTTGTGCCGCCCCGGAGACGTTCGCAGGCCCTGAGCGATGCCTCGGAAATCTGCATGTTTTACACCTGACCAGAGAGCAGAACCATCAATGTTGCGAGTGCACAAGACGACCTCAGTGAAGCGTTGTGCGTTGAATATTACCTACCAGTGCAGTCTAGCTCCAAGTTTATAATTACCTGAAATTCCCCGCTCAAGATAACCAACCACCTACCTACCTGAGACCTCAGGTTACCCAGCACTGGACGCCGATCCCAACTCACGCTATTGCCGCCTGTACAAAGTGTTCCAGGTTAGTGGCCGCCACGACTACTCCAACACGTGCTGACTATTCTGTACGTGTGTGGGTGGGTGGATGTAGATGTTTGTGTATGTTATTGTTATTGAACTTACATGGTTTTAAAGCTTCATGCATGTGGTGCCTTACATTCATTCTTCTATGGTAGTGAGTGTGTGCTGAGTACTAGCCAAGAACGGGTCTGGTAAGGTAAGGTAAGGTAGTGTACTTGCCTGTACTGCCTGAATTACTATCGTGCACAGGGCAGGCAGGAAAGGTTGCTGCATTGTGTATACCTGGTCAGATTTATCAGCCAGGTGGACTGACAGTTATGAGGATGAGAGGAGCCCAGGTGTATGTCGTCTCCCTCTGTCCGTAACAACGCGCGTAGAATGTTCCTGGTGGAGGTGGTGAAGGAGTTAGTGAAGTAGAGAGGTGGCACTGGTAGGCATACGTGTGATAAATAAATAATGATAACGTTTGTTGAATTAAGGCTAATGATGTTATCTGTATGAGTGGCGTGGCGAAGAGAACAAGGTGACTGACTGTGTTGGTGTCGAAGATAACAATAGATACGTTAAGTAACAAGTTATAACCCGCTCTTAATGTAGTGAAAGTAAAAGAACTATTGACAGCAGCGTGTTGTCACCACCACCACCATCACCATCACCACCACAGATACTAAATTCACCACTATCATCACCATCACTCCTCCTTTGTACTCCTCTTCCACCATGACTCGCTCCCTCCACCCACATCCAGCAAAGATACGCAAACTAGACCCACATTGCACGCCCTCCTCAAATACGACTACCTACCCCTCCCACCATTCTCTCTCTCTCTCTCTCTCTCTCTCTCTCTCTCTCTCTCTCTCTCTCTCTCTCTCTCTCTCTCTCTCTCTCTCTCTCTCTCTCTCTCTCTCACACACACACACACACACACACACACACACACACACACACACACACACACACACACACACACACACACACACACCTACCTTCATAGCCACACGTCCCTCCCATACAAGCCACATCCCTTGCTTCTACACGCCATAACACGTCATTACCACAACCACTATCCTCATGGCAGTAAGGCAAACTATTAACTAACTCCCTTGCTTTAATTATTAAATTCAATACTCCATTAACATTTATTACTTTGTTTTAAATTCAGATTTTAGAAGTGCATTTACATATACACTTGAGACACTCATTTATCATCTGTGGAAAAAAAAAATCTTAAGCAGAGAGGAGCAACAGTAACATTATATTAACAGCAATGTTGAAAGTTGTTCATGGTTAAGGATGAGGGGTGGGCTGCCACACGAATATATGACAGACAATAGCAGTGACGATGTTAGTGCCAGAATAACATCACTTTGGCTTCTGTTTCGTGGTGAGCTTGTCCAAAGTGGGTGTGGATGTGTAGCCTACTCAGTCAGCAAGTAGTTAGTACGCAGACGATAGGGAGTTTTAAAAGAAGACTAGACGGCTTTATGGATGGGGATGAGAGATGGATGGGGATGAGAGGTGGATGCGGGTAATGTAATAAGGGAGTATTAGAATAACAGGAACTACCATGTGTAGGCACTAGGGAATTTTGTAGTTTCCTATTTTTCTTATTGATTTTTCTTGATTTTTACTTGTGACTCCTTAAGAGGACAACCGTTTAGGATGCATTAGGTTTGCGAGTCTTATACTACCTTGTATTATTGCTATTATTATTAGCATTGTTATTTTTAGTATCCATTGTTATTAGTGAACGTGATGATCGTCTTCGATTTGAAACTTTTTTGGCAATGTTTGTAAGCAAATATCTTATTATTGTGAATTTTTTATGTTGATTTTATAAATGTTATTCATCACGTCAAGTTCTTTCACATTAACTGAAAGAATAAACCGTCACTGTACATCTATTTATATCAGGATGTCAGGTATTTGGATATCAGGTGTCAGACATAAAAATATTGAACAAACAATGAATACGTGGAAATTATGAGGTGTCAGCCATAATGCTCTTATTCCAGTATTCTTGGTATATTCATTCTGTTTCTCCTATCCCTCAGTGAGATATTACACTCTGCTCTCAACTCACTGCAACGAACTGCCCAAACCGAATGAACATTTTTTTTTTTTACCCATCTTGAATCTTAACTTCTCTAATCTTTTAAAAAGCACGATATGCGTTCTACAATATTTCTGAAACTATGATACTATTTGCTTTAAAAGAAAAAAACTAGACCCACTATATCAATTTTACTTAGGCTTTTATTATCAGATTATGACACTGTGTCTTCAAACCTTTCATTTAAGAGTAGTTTTCTTTTGTCAAGTCCAACAAATATACTCTGTTTCACCTTGGCTTCTGAAAGTTTAGAAGTACTCCATGCATAGATGCTTGAACAATTCGTCTTTCGTGTCTGATATTTTGACAGACTATTCTATGAAGGTCAATTCAATGTGAAGATATGATAAGCTAATCTTTGCATTAAACAAGTGATAATGAAGAATACTTATGACCTTGTTCATGAAAGTTCCCTGCTTTGTCCTCTTCACTCCACAGTTTATATCCATTGTATTCTTAGATTATTTTTAGACCTTTCTCAGACCAATCAACGAACAGCTACTGGTCAGACGCTAAGCCATTTACAGAGATATCATGTATAGAACACCTGGTCATCGTCTTGTGGAAAGTGGGACGTAAATTCCTTCTTTTGGGACTATTAACTGTAAAATAATGTCTCTGGTACCTGCAACTTCTTCGCTTTGAACCTCAACTATAATGCACGAGCAGAGTCCTTTGGCAGACATAAATAATCCTCTTGTTCATTTCGTTAACTCTATATGAACTCTTGTTGGTTACTGAAGGGTCTGAATTCATAAGTTAACCATTCATCATGAGTACTTTGGTCACTTCGTGCGTCACAGCTGTATAGAATCAGTTGACTATGTTGGAGAGTGAGGGAAAATATCAAGTTCTATAAATAAATGACAAGATAGGAAGATTGATGTATGAAATGGTAATAGTGTTTGTGTTGCTGATGCCTTTCACGTGTGTCGGACAAAAGGCAGAACTATTAAGAGACTTCAGGTGATCTTTGTTCCATTCTCAAAGATGTATAGCATGTATGAGAAGCTGTATGATGTATCCGTGGCATTTCTTCATCTCGTCTCATAACCAAGTATGTTTCCATAATGTATGTTTTTTAATGGACGGGAAACAGTTCACACACGGTTGTTTCCTAAATTTTTCTTTCAACGTCACTTGAAACATTCCAAAAGAAGTAAAGATGTATAGCATTTTGCGAGAGTATGTTAGAGACACTTTGATTCATCTGCCAGCGAGGGTCTGCAGCCTGTTCGGTCAGGGTGTGGCGGGAAAAAAGGGCATGTTGGGGGATGGATGGGTTGGGTGAACTCTTGGATAAGCCAGTGGACATGAAGCAGTGATGCAGAGATTTTTGATTCAGGCAGAGGACATGAGGGGGATGTGGGGCGTGGAGGAGAATCGGAGTGGGAAAATTAATGGGTAGAAAAAGGGATGATTTATTCTTCTTAGGTCAGGAAGGCATTGTATGTTTTTGTGTGACTTCTGTGTAAGAAATGAGGGCCAATGTGGTTTGAGGAGAGAGTTCTTGCTTGGTTTGATGGTGAATGAGTGAGTGAGTGAGGAGTGGCACTGAGGGCATCACACTTATTCACTCACTCACTCATCCACTCACTCACCCATCCACCCACCCACTCACTCACACACTTAGCCACGCTCAGATGCCTACCTACCTGGTATTAATTAACTTTTCCTTTTTAATGTTTTTTCTTATCATTATCAATTAGTTATTTATTTACTGTAATTATTATTCTCATCTAATGGAAACCGCTCGAGTGTGACATCTTGCGGCGACACGGACAACAGCGGCAAGTGGGAGATGATTTTCATGGGAACGAGGCAGAGCAGCGTGATAATAAATACATTTGTAAAGAAAAGATAGAATAAGAGAAGTAGAGAAGACATGGGAAACTTATCAATATATGAGAAAACGAAAGATAATACAGAGAGAGAGAGAGAGAGAGAGAGAGAGAGAGAGAGAGAGAGAGAGAGAGAGAGAGAGAGAGAGAGAGAGAGAGAGAGAGAGAGAGAGAGAATAAAAAAATAAACACACACACGGACGGTTAGTTGTCGTTCATGAAGAGGAAAGGACAGGCGGTAGTGACCTTCTCTCACTCAGGGTAAGGAGACGTGACACCCTCCCTGGTGCCTTCTATTGCACGCTACTAAAGCAAGGGAAGAAAGGAAAGGAGCACAGCATAGCGTAAGACAAGACGTAGTGTACTAATGATTGTGTTTTCTGAAAGTGTTGACTACGTAATGTCCATCCCATCCGCTCCTACCGAGAGAGAGAAAAAAAGACCTTAATTCTCTCATTCTTCGACTTGATTGTTATGTTACGGTGCGTATTAGTTTTGGTCTACTAGATTTGCAATGACTGTTTTGTGATTGTTATCTGGGTGTGGGTGTGTGAGGTTAGGTGTGTGTGTGTGTGTGTGTGTGTGTGTGTGTGTGTGTGTGTGTGTGTGTGTGTGTGTGTGTGTGTGTGTGTGTGTGTGTAGAGCTTCCTTCCTTCCTTCATCCTCTGCTGCTTGCTTGCTTCGATTGTGGCGACGTATCCGTGTGAACTCCTCCTCGTTTAATAATGTTTTCTTGCACGTTGCTGTAATCTGTTTGACTGCACGTGAAGGATACACCTCACTTCCTACACCATCCTCTTCGCCGCCAATCAAGTGTATTCTGATCCACACGGTAAGGAATAAGAGACAAGTCTACGTGTGTTCCTGTTTGGCCTTGAAAGATTAAGTTTTGGTCTCCAGTGTTGGTTTAGGAGGAAGTCAGGTCAGTCGTGGGTCTGTTTTCTTGTATTACGCAGGAAAAGGAACCGGCAGTCCAAGGTCAGGCTATTTCTCTAAGGTTTCGGACACACGTGGTTTTGCCTTCTCTCATTACCACTATCACCGTTGATTTGTGTTGTAACATATGTGATAATATAGAGGATTAACGTTCATGAATCATCCTCATTATTAGTTGAGATTACAGCGTTATACCAGTCATATGTAGTTGTTGTATCGCGAAGAACTGGCAGAACTATAATGTTTCGTTAACTATGCTGAGGACGCTTCTCTTATACTCTTATACTTCTCCTATACAGCACATAAGATGGGTCATAGTAACACACACAACCTATCCTCGTGCTCTTCGCCCGCCACACTGCACACACATATCACGCCAATCGTTCTTCGCCTCAGGGATGTAGACTGCAACGAAAACCAAGAGTCAAAGGCCTAATACCGCATCGCAGCTGCATATTGGTTGCCGCTGTACCGGATCACTGCATCTATTATTGGTTTCATAATGATTTCCTGTGGTGGGGAGGGTTTAGCCCCTGCCAGGCCGTGAGGGATGGACTCCTGTCAGCTTATGAGGAATGGACCCCTGCCAAACCCTGATGGATAGATATCATTCAGACCTCAAAGGTTTGGTCACTATATCAGGTTGAGGCCGATGGACCTCTGCCAGACCCTCAGGCAATAACCTCTGCCACATTCATACTGATTGGCCCATTCCAGACCCACTTGACCTCACGCTCTTATTGGTTGGCCTGGGTCACGCTCTTACTGGTGGCCCTTCGCTAGGCCTGGACGGATTCATTGTATAGACGCACGGCAATTAATGGACTCTGCCATACCCTGGACATGAATGAACCCTGGCAGGCTGTTACTGATGAACCCAAGCCTTACCCTGTCACACTTGAGGGACTGATGGATGGACCACCCTGCTAATTGACCCCTGTCAGACACCAAGGGACGTACTCTTGCCAAACATACAATTATGGGAAACAGTTGAAGTTGTTAGCGAGAGCAGTGGAGTGTTTAGCTCTTCGTTAGGGAACAAGCTGCAATTGACTAGTTTTTGTCACGACTTATTTTCCTTCCTCCTGAATGGTTAGGTGTAACTATTTTCGTTCGTTTTCATTAAAGTACATTTTGTGTGTGAATTACAAGGCATTTGGAAACTCAGTTAAGTAATAAAGATATAAATGTCCAGTGGTTTTGTCGTGTGAGCGTAAAAAAGAAAATTGAAGTGAATATTCGTTACATGAACATATTGATTACTGCAATACTTAATAATGAATGAGTCATAATTTTCAACACTAGTGGAA
>JAXIVD010000460.1:62500-65000 GCA_036785275.1 Cancer borealis
CCTTTGATATTATTTACTGTATTCGGCATCACACAGTGTAGCGATAAGGTTAATTTTCTCCACAATTCCTTCTCTTAAGTTATTATGCATTGATTACAATAAGCAAAGATAAAAGGGGGGCATACGCTGTAGCTGCGGGTGTTCATTCCCCGTCACATTGTCCTTTGAGCCTGTGGTGGAAATTGATCCGTTACCCCGGGACAAAGGGCCACTGTGACATCCGAGTTTTCACAATTTACTTTCCCCAGGTTTCCCTAGGTACCCATTTATCAACCAACCCGTTTGGGAGGATGAACAATAATATTTTTGTATTAGTGTCAAGTTGGTCAGCTGATAGTGGTGATCATTTGAAGCTGTCATTGATCCCTTTAACTGAAAATTGAACATATCTAATAAGGAGAGTCCACTGAAATATCACTTAGTGTATAAAAGGGATTCAGCTCCGTTCTTCTGCCAATTCCTTCAAATATTTACAAAATCTACTCAAGTCTCCCTCAGGTCAAAACCATTCCAGGTGGCTCCCTCGTGAAGCCTCAGGTGAGCGGATGGAATGCTAATGAAACGAGCATCAGCAGCTGGGTCCGTTCGCTTGCTTCCTAGACCACGACTTTTTCGGCGCTGCATAGAACATTTTACTTCCTTCCTTTACAAGATATCGACACTCGGTCCTTAAGGATTTCCCTGCAAGACCACAACCTTAGTCAGGAAATGTATCTATTTTATGTTTTTAAAGTGAGGTTGTGGTCGCTTGTGGTTGTGTGTGCAGGATGGAAAAAGAACGACGCAGGTGTACAGTCATTTTGTTGAGCGATCCCACGCTTTCCATGTATTCCTTCCCGGTACTTGCGCAGGTGAAGGAAGTCTGAGATCGTTACATTATGAACAACTTTAACATCAAGTTACCGTGCAGACAGGGATGGGAGGCGCGGAGGAGTGGACGGGGAGAGGCTAGGATGAAGGTTGGAACAGGTGGGTGGGGTGTGTTGGAGTACAATTTATAATAGAAAGAAAGGGGGAAAAAAAAAACATCCGCCACCACGAGTAACTATTACATACAAAGGAGACGGTCTGGTAGGCGCGATCGACACATCGTACACCCTGAGGCGGCCTAGCTGTAAATAATGGTGCGTTGAATGTCATGGTAACAGTGATCCTTAGTGTACCTTTGTGAAAGCGGCTCATCACAAACACCGACTCTGTGACGTAAACTGTTGTAATCTTATCATTCTTTCAATACAGCACCTCCTTCCTTCTTGCCTCCGACTTAGAGGAAGCCATACAACACTGGATGGACCTCACTATTCTGCTGTGTGTGTGTGTGTGTGTGTGTGTGTGTGTGTGTGTGTGTGTGTGTGTGTGTGTGTGTGTGTATGTTTGTGTGTTTGTCTAATTTATATATAATCATCTGTCTGTCTCTGTCTTTAATGTATTTGACGTGGTGTCTCCCTCAAGTTTCCTTTATATCCATGCCTACAAACGGTTCATCTTTACTGTACACGTCACTCTTAACCTTCAAAAGTGGATGAATATCAATATACTCTCGAAACACCTGAAGGTTCTGAGATTGCCTGAGCCAGTGGGGAAAAGAAAGTAGGAATCGATTCATCTGACAATCATGTAGTACGCATGTCAAACAACATCCAATACCACTGTCAGTATCATGTCAGTGTGAACAAGTTATACCGTATGTAAAGTAAAGCATTCTAAGAAGTGTGTATACTGATGGAAAATGTACAAGAAGTGTACTTTGTGTTTGTGTGTTAAAAGTGCAAATAGAAAACAATTCACTATATGTAATAGGACAGTTATATATATATGCTTCACTTTCGTTAATAAGGAGAGTTCTTCCCCCATGCAGACATAACGGATTTTCTCCTCCTCCCCCTCTGCCCTTACCTACCCTTGTCTATGTTCAGCGTGTGGCGTGGTGGCGGCCCTGGGAGACACACACACACACACACACACACACACACACACACACACACACACACACACACACACACACACACACACACACACACACACACATACATTGCTCCTACGTGTGTACCTTCAACTCCACCCGAGACGTTAAAAGGAACGAGGAAATCACATTAACTTGTATCCACCAGCTAACACTATCATGCGCTCTCATTTGCATCTTTTCTCCGCCTCTGTAAGCTGCGTAAAGCTGACTAACGACTTTACGTTCAAAATTATTTCTTTACATACTTGCTTGCATGAATTGAGATGGTGAATCAGAAATAACTTGGAAAAATACGCTATTAAGAGTATGAGCTCTTGGAGAAATTATTTAAAATTTTCTAATGTTCTCTAAAACGTACATGTTGAATTAGAGTTAAAAAAAAAAAAAAAAAAACATACACATACATATACACGCATTAGGAAGACTAGGAAATGCATTAGTTACCCTAGATTGACGTTGGATAATGTAACAATCATCTACTCTAACCTTCCTTCCTTCCTTAATTTTGTATAATGGCGTGGTGATTGTCCCTTC
>JAXIVD010000460.1:75000-77500 GCA_036785275.1 Cancer borealis
AGCTTCGCCAACCTCACACTTACCATCTCCCTTCACTCCACTGTTTGTTCATCCAACTTCCTAGGACTCACCTTATATATTCCTGTCCCTTTTCACACTCATGGACTGTAGCGGCATTGTAAACCTGACCTTTAGATACCTCTAAAGGCCAACCCGAAAACATAACCCACCAAATCTGCAGACAACAATATCCTCTCCTCGCCACTACCACCATCATATCTTGGAAAGGTAATTCAGGGTCTGTCTACACGATATTGGCCGAGCAGACTGTGATGAACGCCACCTGGACAGGGTATATATAGGCTACTGCAGATGTTTCTCCCTTTACACCTTGCGCACACCCTAATAAGCACTGTCAACTCCCTTTGAATGGTGTGTTTCATCTTTATCGTGGCTAGTCCAGTCCGATACTGTGCTGTGTTTAAAAAAAAAAGCGATTGATTTATTCTGGTGGACTAGTCTTCGCCTCGCTGTCTCCTTACTGTCGCCTTGCTGTCGCCTCCTTTCTGAGCATGTTATGTGTAAGATACATGCACCTGTTATGTTTCATCATACTGGTTCTCATTAATAATAGATTGAGTCAGACACGGTGAAAGTATGCTAAGTCGGTCCAGCGTGTCAGGCAACTCACACCACACATGCATGACCTTGAACGCGTGTACAAAACAGTGGTGGTGTTGCTCCTGTATTTGTAAACGTGATTCCTTTCTTGGAAGTATAGTTGTTTGTGAAGCCTGATCCTATTTGGTCAGCAGGACTCACTACACCACCTGTAATGACACAGTTAATTTAATGTTCGTAGTGTTAGGAATTGATTAAGGTCGAGAAATGTTTTAATTTACGCTTTCTAAAAATCATTCCGTGGCTATTAACTCATGACCGGCGAGTGACGTGTGTGTGTGTGTGTGTGTGTGTGTGTGTGTGTGTGTGTGTGTGTGTGTGTGTGTGTGTGTGTGTGTTGTGGAAGGGGTGGCATGTGTACACGTGGAGGCATTTCCTACGCTAGATTGAATACGATCATGAGATTTTTACTTTAATTGACGGTCAGTACAACATTGAGTATTTTGACGCCCAACATAAGGTCATATCTATTACCGAAATCAATGCTTCGAATCAGTGGGATTGAAAAATAACCGGTATGTAAATGAAGAGATTGACAAGAAGATCGATAAATAAAGTAAATAAATTGATAGATTGGATGAGTAGATATATAATTACGGGTGTGTATATAATAACAACAACAACAACAACATTAAGAACAAATTAAGTACGTCATGGCACATGCTTTACTTACGTCGATGGATGGAGCAGATCGTTGCCACCAAAACAAACCTTCCCGTGCTTGTCAACACCTTTGCCACCCACTGAACGCGGGCCAAGGTGATGCAGCCCGCGGGTACCCTACTTAAACCTCACACATGGTCCGGTGGTTACGCGCTGCCTTATGGGAGTAGGTTGGATGCTTTAACCGACGTGGCTTTTAACTTTCAACAGTGAGTGAGCGTCTGAACCCATCCATTATTATTATTCAAGACCTGATGTCCGCGTTGACCACATTCCCGAAGATTAGTGTCTGTCGCTTATTTTGACGATCGAGTCTATGACCAGTTTTCGTCTTACTGACCTGCATGTAGCAAACTTCTTCCTCCATATTGTTGCTGCCTCGTCCTAGGGCCACTGACTCAAGCCTTTAATGTTTGCAGATGAACGATACACGTTTCAATATTCATGTATCAATTACGTATATCATGACGGAATACAATTATCTGATTTCATATGATTTCGAAAAATTACCATCAACGTAGAATATATCAATATACGGAATCAGTTTTATTTTGTGTTCTCTTGTTTCCCCATGACAAGGGGATTGGAGTGGAAAGGGTGACTTATGTGCCTCACAGCGAATTAAACACTGTGCAAGACTGGCGAGACTCTGAATAGGAAAGAGTTTTACGATGATAGGAATGTGCGGATGACGTCGGGCAGTTAATTTAAATAAAGCAAGACGAGTCATAGTTCTTTTTTCATTTTTTTTTTAACCCAAACCCTGCCTTTTGTGGACCAGCTGAGCACTGCGGAGGGAGGAGGATGAAGGTGGGGAGGGGAAGGGAGGAAGGGAGAGAGGGACGGAGGGAGGATCGAGTGAAGGAACAATGGCAGTATAGGTTGTAGGGTTGCATGAATCAACACAATTCTGGGATATTTCATGAAAACATTCCTGACAAAGTTAACATGTTAGAGAATTATTATCTTTTAGTTGGATCAGATAAATTTTTTTTTATTAAATACTTTACTTATAACAGAAAAAAATAAAAGAATATGCTACACGAGGTTTGTTTACCGTGACAGGAAGGGAAGGTGACTGTAAGTTTTTCCAGCCATGTTGACTCCGAGCCATCAGTAGAAGTGGCTCAAGGTTGGTTACGAAGGAAAGCTTTTTGAATGGAATGACTAGATGATTTTTGTTTCTTACAGTATCTTTTCATCCTCTGAATGGTGC
>JAXIVD010000460.1:82500-90000 GCA_036785275.1 Cancer borealis
AATATTTACGTGCTCGTTCTTTTATTTTTCTCTACGGTTAATGTTCTTTTTCTTCCTCCTACCTTCACTTCCCTGCCATCTCCTTCCTTGCTTGCCAATGATGGATTCTCTTCGGTGTTGACAAGATGAGGCCGTTGCCAGCGGCTCTGATTACCGCAGGAATGTAAATGTTGGATTTATAGGGAACACTTAGGGAAATGTGCTTATTGACAGTGTAAACTCGCATCTATACAGAGAGAGAGAGAGAGAGAGAGAGAGAGAGAGAGAGAGAGAGAGAGAGAGAGAGAGAGAGAGAGAGAGAGAGAGAGAGAGAGAGAGAGAGAGAGAGAGAGAGAGAGAGAGAGAGAGAGAGAGAGAGAGAGAGAGAGAGAGAGAGAGAGAGAGAGAGAGAGAGAGAGAGAGAGAGAGAGAGAGAGAACATGTTATGTTTATAGTTTATGTTGCTCGCTGCACTTACCTATATTGACACAAAGCCTGAGTTGAATGCAATATGAAATGTAAACAACTTACTTGCTTCTGATAAACAACACAACACTAGACGGTGGGCATCACACCTTCGTCTTCTTCGTTCTAGTTTGATACAAAGTGTTATCCATCAGACGGTTTTTAGGCATGCAAATCATCCCACTCATAATACTCATAATAATACTAATTTCCTCTTAAGGGTTATAACACCACTACACCCCTCCAAGTAAGCGTGCGTGCGTGCGTGCATGTTGGGCCTCAGCCACCACTTTGCCTCAGGCCTTAAGAATACCTTAACCCTATCACACTTACCACGTCACGCAGTCAGGGGGAAGGGTTGTCTGCTGATAGAATACCGTCATGAGGAAACAGCAAGGGTACAGTTGCGTTGAGTGCTGCTACAGATGTGTGTGTGTGTGTGTGTGTGTGTGTGTGTGTGTGTGTGTGTGTGTGTGTGTGTGTGTGTGTGTGTGTGTGTGTGTGTGTGTGTGTGTGTGTGTGTGGCTTGCCGCTGCTCATCTGTAACTACTATTGATTTTCTTTACGCTTGAAAATAAAAGAGCAACGCACGATTCATTCACTCCTCTGTGGGTAATGTGATTAGGATAGATGTGTGGTGAGGTGAGGTGAGGTGAGGTTCAATCTTTTCTTTAATTGTTCCTTAGTAATACACCCTTATGGTATCAATAGCTACTTAAGTGTCTCCCAAATTGTACTGCAAACTCGTGAACATATTTACTGAACTCTCTGCTGTGTGAGTACTGCTTAGCTGCCACACACCTGATACACTCGAAAAGCTGAGAGAAAAAAAAAAGAAAAAAAAAAAATATGCGTGTTATGCTTCTCATCAAAAGAAAACAATTATTTTTTTTCCAACCCTGATGCAACTTCATCTTGCTTCTGATGCTCACTGAAGATTAACCGCTTCAGTTGAATGTCTCTCTTTATTGTTAAAGATTATACCAACCATTAAGAATAAGATGAAGAATTTTACATGTTTCTCCTGCTTTCATTTGTCCTCCATAACCTCAGCTGTGTAAATGCTATTCCCTTCCGCCAGGTATCACGCACTCACAGCCGGATTTTCTTTCATAACGAGAGCGGATTGCAGGTAAAAAAGTGATTATTTCTTTCAGAGCATATTTGGTCAACGTTTGTGATAGATAGGGTGTTAGGGTGCAGTGACACATTTTCTTTGATGCCAATAAGCGTGATATATCCATGAATGCTGCTATGCTGATCAGTACAAGGATGGCGGACGTTGTTATGCAGGAATATAATGCGATAAAATATGATCAGTATGTACGATAAAGATCACGCCTCAAAAATGTGTTGTGTGTGTGTGTGTGTGTGTGTGTGTGTGTGTGTGTGTGTGTGTGTGTGTGTGTGTGTGTGTGTGTGTGTGTGTTCTTCCTCACAGTGTACTTTGAATGACATACACACATTAAAAAAAATATGTAAGGCACACAAAGAACTAGAATTATTTTATCCTTTTGATTGTCTTTTCCTTTTTTTTAATTCTTTACTTTCCTGTTTACTCCATGAAGCTTCCCACGACCAGTTCATTTCTGCGACTACACATACCTGAAGTTGTGATGCATCGAGTGTGGTGTTAGAGGGAGACGCTAAACCGTGGGAGAAAAAGTGTACTCACCTGTGTGGGACGTACAGGTTAGCTTTGAGGGGATTAATGTATACAGGTTAAACATTTTTACCTCGGCTGAATGTCAATACCAACGAACATATTCCTCCAACATTGAAATGACTGGTGATGATTATTGTTTTATCAACGTCTCTTCGTCCTCTGCCACCCTGCGCGAGGCTATAAACTTACGTGTAGCATCTGGGACTGTAAGAGTGAAGGACACGGACACTTGAGCTAAATTCACGGAAGTTTTATGAAGATATCTACACTCGCACCTAGACAGTCGGCGTCACTAGAAGGTGGGAATAACAGAACTATATACAATAAACTATCCCTTTGTTTAACCGGTAAAAAGAATATATAGATGTCATATCCTGCATTAGACTGATGACTAAATTAGATGGCAGAATGTCTTGTGCAGAGCGACTACAAGAGGAGGATAAATGCAGTCATCAACTTCAGAATATTGATCTTGAATATGCAAGGAAACAGCAAGGCAAATTATATATGTAACTGAAGATGCACTCAGTCTAATGGAAACAGTTAATTAAAAATGAGTCTACCCTGTGTGGTATTGAGGGTAGAGCACTGTCACGCGTGGAAGACTGTACAATGTCAGCATCTTCAAGGAGGAGAAGGGATATAGACGGAACAGAACGCAGGCTTTTAAGAATATGAAGAGCGATAGTAGTGGTAGTGAGAAGGAGGAGGAGTAGGAGGAGTTCAGAACAAAGACAAAGTAGAAGAATGGTGGAGAAGAAGGAAGAAGAGGAGGAAAGTGAGAAGGACGAGGAGGTTAAATCCACAATGGCTCTTGCAGAATAGTGTAAGTTGAACAGCTCACAAAGTCGCCGGATTGATGATCGCTAATAACTCCATTCATCTCTGGTAAAAAGTGGAACCATAGGACCCAAGGAACTCACTAAATGTTTGTTCTCCAGCCAACTCAATCGACCCCACGCCCACGCCCACATCCTCCTCCTCGATCACCCTCCGTCCTTTCATTCCCTCACTCTCTGTCTCTATCCATTGTGACTGGTTTCCTTCCCTTCCCTTGTCCTCACCCTTTCTCCTGTGGGTCCATTATATAAGTGATAGCTACAGCGACAGTCCAGGCCAAGAGCGCTGCCGAAGCCAAACGCTGCAAGCACATGATCTATAATTAAACTCTGACCTTTCGCATCACCTAGAATTATGGATACAACTAGAAAGGAGAAAAAAAAAACACAGTATAGCTACATGCAAAAAAATTAAGGTTGATGTGTCTTTCTTATGTTATGGAATGCGGAGATAATGCGATGTATTCAGCGAGGCGTTAAAATATAACTCATTGACACTGATGCAATTTAAAGTTTTCATGATACCTTTAATTTAAAATAAATAAATAAATAACACGCACTAAATTCATTACTTAGAAAAATTATGGTAAATGTTGAATGCATAACACTGTCTTTCTTTAAGTGAATAAATTTAGCAAGGAATGATGCTGAAGATCAATAGTTAGTTACGTTGGTGGTAATAAAGGTTATGTGGTGAAGAGAAAGAGACTTGTGAGCACGGAAGAGATGAGGAGAAGAAGTAGAAGGAGGACAAAGGTTGATTGATGCTTGCCTGTTACACGCACACACACACACACACACACACACACACACACACACACACACACACACACACACACACACACACACACACACACACACACACACGAAAAAGAGGAAGAAAAAGGCAAGGAAGACGAATAGGAGGAACACAGCTAGAAATAAATGGAGAAGGAGGAAGAGAAAGAAAAAGAATAAAAAAAGATGAAACAGAAGAAAAAAGAAAGAGAAAAGTAAAAAAAAAAAAAATAGAAGAAGAAAATACTAATAATTGTCATCAAAATCCTAAGGCAATTTTGGTTCAAGATCTTGATACTTTTGAATGTGATGAAAATTGTTACTTAAAGGTTCGTGGGCACCAAGAACACGAGGGTGGACTCAGTTTTGTGATTACTCATATATTAAACACTGTTTCACACTGAAATAGATGTATATTGTGTCAGTTGTACTCGGTAAGTCAGGATGAAACAGTGTTTAATATATGAGTAATCACAAAACTGAGTCCACCATCGTGTTCTTGATGCCCACGAACCTTTATGCAACAATTTTCATCACATTAAAAAATATTAACATTTTGAACCAAAATATTCCTTTTATTTTGAATAGTTTTAATACAAAATTAAAATGTCAAAATAATTTCTCATTTTTAGTTTATTTTTCTTAATAAGAAACAAAACATCATAAAATTTTTTTAGAAAAATCAGAAAACAATTATAATAACTTTAGAATCCATAGAAAACATTAATAAACAAAGAAATCAAGAAATAAGACCCACATTTCCATTAGGTGTACAAGGCCAACTTGATGTCATGTGTAATGAAACCTACCTTTTTGTGGAGGGAGGAAGGAGGTGAGTAAAAATAGTAAGTAAAAAAGTAAAGTCCAAGAGTAAAAAAAAAAAGGAAAATATCCCGAACCATAGAGATGTAATGTGCCCTTCCTGCACATATAATACATGATACTTAATATTTTTGGCTAGGTCAGTCATAATTGGCATGTTATGTGAGTTGAATTCATACTAAAACCTAGTCACGTCGCCATGGCCTTCCGCTCCCTGCTTCCCTTCGCTCCCATTTTCAGAGTGGAGGAACACATCAAAAATTGATAAATAGGAGTGAAGCAGGTCGATTTTTTTTCTTTCTGTCCGCTCCCTGCTCTATTATTTAACAGGAACGGAGGAGCGGAGTGGCGAGTTCTGCCATTTTAAGAGCACTGTCTATAACTAAACCTTAGTCGCAATGCCAGACTCCTCCACTCAAATAATTGCTTGTAATAAACGATGAGAGGGAACCCAACACCTCTACCAACACCACCATGTCTTAACACCGTCATCCACCACCACCACCACCACCACCACCACCACCACCACCACCACCACCACCACCACCACCACCACCACCACCACCACCACTACCACCACCACGTCACTAAACACTTTATAGGAGCACGTAACAGAAGTGTCATTGTCAGATGTAGCAAACCGCATCTGTATCCTTGTAGAGTGAGCAGATAACCAACTCCACGTCCTTGCTCTCTCTCTCTCTCTCTCTCTCTCTCTCTCTCTCTCTCTCTCTCTCTCTCTCTCTCTCTCTCTCTCTCTCTCTCTCTCGGAAACATGAAATTTTTGCGTGTTTGCAGAAATATACCGATGGAAAGGCGGCATATTTCCAGCCTCAGAAGGAAATGTAAATACTTGCAGAGTGAAGGTAACTGAAGCACCAGCAATAACAAGTGCCCGAGGGTGTGTTGTGACCACGATCATGTTTGCTGCTGTTAAATATTGTGTTCAGCCTGCGTGTGAACTATGACTGAAGCACGTCTCAGAAATTTGATCGGAACTCTTTGTGGGCCATGCGTTACCAGATAGTGTGTGTGCTCTTGTGTGTGTGTGTGTGTGTGTGTGTGTGTGTGTGTGTGTGTGTGTGTGTGTGTGTGTGTGTGGAAGAGCTCCCTCCCTCCCGCAAGCATTCATGGTTTTCGCGAACGAGAAAGGGGAAAAAATGTATATTGTTCATATTTTATTTAATATCATTGTATATGAAAATGTCTTTCACTGTGAAGCGTGGGAATATAAATGTTGTCATGTATTGTTGTTTGCTTATAAATTGTTTTTTAGACGATTCAATGACGATGTGATATTGATAACTAACAAAAACTACAGATCAGGTCTTGAATCGCCTGTGTCTAGTTTTTAGAAGTTGTTCAAACACACACACACACACACACACACACACACACACACACACACACACACACACACACACACACACACACACACACACACAATTGGACAATTTGGTTGTTACGGTGTCCAGAGTCTCGTAAAAATAAGGTTGTTGACCTTCGTCGCGTCTTCTTGGGTTTGAATATTTCTCTCTATTCCGTCTCACCGCATTCTTTCCTCCTTACCTTAACCCCTGGATGCCACCCACCTCGCGGGCACACTCCTGCCGAAACCATTATGGACAAGTGAAAGTGGTGTGAGTTGGTTAGTAATTGGCTATTTTATATATCTAACTTCTAAATCACGTGCGGCTATTTCTTTGTCTTTACTTATAGAGACATTCATTATCTTATAGTTTATTGGGAATGGATGTTTGCTATTTACTTTGTTTTAGGATACTGTTGCATTGATACCAGAATGTCTTTTATTTTATGTATTTTTATCATATTCTATCATTCCGGGGCTAAGCATGCTGTAGGAAAAGCACTTCACAATATATCTTTCTGACATGATTAAAAAAAAGAAGAGTTTTTCATCAGGTTGGTTCGATATCTAAGAAGTTACTTGGCAGCTTATTGCTATGTTGTTTAATTGTCATCCATTTAGGAGGTCACATTGTCACGTCTTAGGTCACAACTGCGTCATCAATCAAGCCCTAAAAGAATACTCGTTATCGTCATCAATTGGAGGTGATGATGTCGATCATTTTGTATTTTCGGATAGTTATTGAGGTGGAAAGAAGAGGAAGTTGCATTTATTGGTTAGGTTACAGAAGAGAACAGAGGAAGCGAGGAAGATGTTGAGGATCTGAGTTCAGTGGACGGAATCAATGTTATATCCTTTGTTTGTCTCACTTTGGGTTTGACTCAAGTAAGGGTAGTGACTGTGTGTGTGTGTGTGTGTGTGTGTGTGTGTGTGTGTGTGTGCGCGCGTGCGTGCGCGCGCGCGCGCATGAAGATATGTGAAGGTTTACCAAGTTGATGACAGTTTGTGTTCTAGAATGGATAAGGATTAATTTTGTCGTTAGGTGATCCTTGGCATCCTCCTTCCTTCCTTTCTTCCTTCCCTCCCTCCCTCCCTCCCTCCCTCCCTCCCTCCCTCCCTCCCTCCCTCCCTCCCTCCCTCCCTCCCTCCCTTCCTCCCTCCCTCCCTCCCTCCCTCCCTCCCTCCCTCCCTCCCTCCCTCCCTTCCCTCCCTCAGGATCAGGGATAGTTTGTTTTCTTCAAGTCTGAATTGATGAATTTATGTGTCTCCGTCGAGCAATTTCTTCACAAATTTTCTTAGGATGGCGGATGTGTTGTGAGAGTTGGAGAAGCGGGCGAACGTGTGGGCGGCCTTGATAAACTCTGTAAGATGTGTCTCTCGCTGCGCAGGCCGTTCTATCAGGCGTGTTTACGGCGACAAGGGCAAACAGGCCTTGTGTAATGTACCTGCAAGAATTAGGGAAAGAAAGTCTGACTTCGCCACACAACTTAACTCGACGGTGTTTTGCAAGCTATCCGACAACTTGGTAAACGTTTTAGTGCTGAACTTAAATGCACTTCCTGTATTACTATTACTTTTTTTTT
>JAXIVD010000460.1:95000-107500 GCA_036785275.1 Cancer borealis
ACAAAACGTCCGCGTGTGTTGGCGATCAATTGCCTCTGTGTTCTCAGCTTGGGTCAACACCTTCCCATAGGAGGCCTAGTAAGACTTCACGACATGTCATTAAACAGGTGGAATAAAGGTGGGGTCAATAAGCGTTAAGTAACCTATGTGATGCAATGCGAACGAGGTTTCCTTCTTCGATCAATTGCTTTTCTTTGTTTACTATTCTCTTTTCTCCTTGTTTTTTTCATCCGCTTTTTTTTATGATAATGTCCTGTGTGTATTTATTTATATGTCATATACGGAGCTACACTACCTTGATGTGCAAAGTGACGCCGATGTAACAGACTGATAATTGCTGTGAGAACAATGAGTCTGTGATGATTATTAGTCCAGTACTTCATTGTGTTGGATCACGCCCACGTACTGCTTACACCCACATTAAACATGGAGCTGTTAGTGTGTGGGAGGCACGCTGGAGCAGAGAAAGAGCAAGGGAAATATGAAACATGTTTATGTACTAGCGTGTATAATTTAATTTTCTGTTGTGTGCTATTTTTCCACAAATAGCTCGTATGTTTTTTTTATTATTTTTTTTTTTTACTGAATAATCTTCATACAAGGTTTGTTTTATTCTGGGGTCGAGTAGGAACGTGATGGTATTATCTTATTGTGTGTTATTATTGTGTTCTCTTTCCTGGCTGTAGTGCATCATTGTGTCGGGCTACAGAGGGTCACGAGAGAGGAATTTATAACAACAAGAAATAGATACGTGTATGGGTGATTGTGAGGAAGGTGGTACAGTATTAAGACTCAACTCTCTTATGGTCGTACTTGTATACTACAAACCTACATCATAACTACTACCTGTATCAAACACTGCATATATAGTCAGGCCCAAGACGCTGGCACTTGTCCATCTATACTGCCGAAAAAAATACTTATACATATACATACATAAAAAAAGATTTGTATTCAAGCATCAGTGTTTCTGTGATGCATTTGTCTTGGTCGCCTCACTTGTTTGTCTTCAGTCATAACATGGGAAGCGGAGGTTGAAATTTGATAAACGTTGAAATTTTTATATCCGTTTAAAAGTGAATGTTTGTCCGTGTAGTCATGTTTTCCCCTTAAAGGTGTTATTATTTGTAGCATTGTGTTTTATTTTTCTGTGTATCATTTATTAGAAAAGTGTAGATTTCCCTCGGTCTTTATCATCTATTCACGTTGTATTTGTTGACATTTTCTCTAATCGTATTATGGAGAGGTGAAGAGAACAAAATGTATGAATTATATATACTGCTGCAGCTGTTGTTAAATAAAATACACATATACATTGTTTGAAATATTGGAATGTATGATATATTGTATGAATAGACAGGAAAGTTGATGTAAAGTGATCGTGTTTTTTGTGTGTAAGTCTCGGAGGAGGATCAAGACACAGGATAAACAGCTGCACGGCGTCAGGCTGCCTCCACTCTCGCAGCAATAGTCAGCAGTCTTCATACAGCTGCCAATGCAAAAACACATTCCAACATTTATTATTTTTTTTATTATGATCCATTTGTCTAGGAAACAAAGATGATGACAGATTTACAAATTGATAACACACACACACACACACACACACACACACACACACACACACACACACACACACACACACACACACACACACACACACACACACACACACTTCGTTATTAGTATAATGGGATGCAATCACGTCACTGAGGTGCCAATGTACATTTGCAACAACTACACTTAACAATCATATTTGTCCTTTCCTAATGGAACAGTAATTGTCATGGAACATTTGTTTTACAATATATACTACTATAGATTAACAACCATTACGATATCACTTATTACAAATGTTAAGGATTGTAATGAAAGTATTGCTGTATCTATAACGTAACAATATGATGGTGGTTGTTACAGCAGAGTGGAATTGCAATGATGGCGGCGTGTGATAAATAGTAACGGGAAACTGGAGGTGTTAATTTAAGCATCTGAGCAGCGGCAGAGGCAGACAACAGTGAGACTCGTACAACCTGAGTGTCTGCTGCCTCATATACTCTCTCTCTCTCTCTCTCTCTCTCTCTCTCTCTCTCTCTCTCTCTCTCTCTCTCTCTCTCTCTCTCTCTCTCTCTCTCTCTCTCTCTCCTCTCTTCTCTCTTATTCCCATCATTCTTTTGTATTTCTCTCCTTTGCCTCGCCATGAATCTTCTCTCCGTCATTTCTTGCCGTGGTGCTCCTAATTACCTGTCTGGCTCTGCTGGTTCATTACCTTACAGGGGGTTAATTTGGAGGTTACGCCCCTATGCACTGAGGCTTATACCTACCTACCTACCTGCCTCCTTCCTTCCTTCTCTCTTTGTCTCGACCTCCTCCTTCTCCTCCTCCTTCCTCCCGCACACACCATGGAAGGAAATTAGTTCAGGAATATATATTATTTACTATTTCCGGTTTTTTAGTTTTTCTTTATATATTTGTTTCCATGATTCTTGATGTGTTTTTATTTTATTTTATTTGCTATGATATGACTCGTATTTTTCAGGATTTTTGTCCAGCTAAGTTAACTCTCTCAGGAAATCTCGGAGTAAGAAGACACCGAATATTGGAAATTCCTTGCCAATTGACCTTCATGTCTTGAAATATATAGGAAATTTCCAGTTGAAAAAGGCCATCAATTTCCCACAATGGAAGACAAATGGAGCATGAAATTATGTAGATAACACCGCATTTCACATTTCAAGCAATAATAGTAATACTGAAAAAGAGAATAAATGAATAGTAAAAAAAAAAATAACCATCAGTAATACATTCTTTACAACCTTACAGCCTCTTTTCGGCTCTCAGCAAAAATAAAATGGTGTCTTTAATGCTTTTCTCCTTTTAATTTCCTGTCTTACATCGGGTGGCCTTGAAGACGCGACCACCTTTGTGAGGAGGACGACAAGGACGAAACGTATCGACCGTCTCCATTCTGTGCCATTCTGAAAAGATGGTATTCTTCCAAGGAAAGGCCAATGAAATATGATTTTTGATAATTGATATTTTCATTCTCTCTCTCTCTCTCTCTCTCTCTCTCTCTCTCTCTCTCTCTCTCTCTCTCTCTCTCTCTCTCTCTCTCTCTCTCTCTCTCTCTCTCTCTCTCTCTCTCTCTCTCTCTCTCCTCTCTCTCTCTCTCTCTCTCTCTCTCTCTTGCTCTCTCTCTTACACGCCAACACACACTCATAATGCCTCCGAACAGTATCTCGTCAGCTTATTGCGTTATGTGAATTGATTCATAAACGCGCTGTAATGCATGTATCTGCCTAGATCATTCATTAATTCATTCTTACCTTCCCACCTTGTCAGTTGTATCTCCTTCTCCTAACTACTACGTGTGTCTCCTACCTTGTAATAACCCAACCGTTCCTTGGTCACGTCTTTGATAGTGTCAGTATAGTTAGTAGTATCCACGAGGCAGCACGTCCCACCAACTTGCAAATATTATTATTAGTGTGGCACCTGCTAGTAATTGAGGTGTGTGGCTGAGGTTAGTCATGATGGATCTGTATTTGAGTGAAGGTTGCTTATCTTATCCATTGCTGTCTGTCGTGGAAATCGAGTGAATAACAGAGAGTGTGTGGTTGTGCTATTAATTTTATACCGTATTTTTGTTGCTGATTAGATAGGATACATTGAAGTCAAGTGAGTTATTATGAAATGTTTGGTAATGGATATCATATTGAAAGTGAAGAAGGTGCGTGTTGGTAGGGCGTTGGCAGTGTTGACGGCGCCGCGGGACTCACCTCGACACACGCACGCACTGATACTATCCATCTAGCTACGCATGTATGCTAAACTAAACTAAAAGACCAATGTATAATATGTTTCCTTCCTTCACTCTGTTTTTTTAAAGTTACATACAAATGGAGTGATTTTTATTATTATTATTTTTGTTTTGTTTTTGTTACATTCTATAATCCGCATGTAATTTAGTTGTTGTATGTATCGTGTGATGTATATAATCATATGTAGCCAGAAAAGGGAGGAGTCTGGTGACGGCTGCAAATAATAGAAACCTACGTACCATTGCATCAATTCTGCGACAACGACAAGATTTCTAACAACTCTCCAGCCATTGCTTACCGGCACTACAACCACTATAACCACTGCTTCCTCCTCACTCAAGAGCCAGTCGGTAGCACTTTTCGAAGCACTCTCCATGTAGTCTTCAGTGAGATTGACAGCAACATGAGCAAACCCAGAAAAGGTGGAACCAGCCCCAGGATATCTGATTAAGGTTCTTTCTTCTAAGATAGTCTGGTATTTTCGTCAATGTAATCTTTGTCATATGGCAGTTATGCTCCAACAGTGACATTACCCATTAAACGATCACAAACTGACTCTGAAAATACTGTATTATCATATCATCATTGCATTGCTGTGTGTGTGTGTGTGTGTGTGTGTGTGTGTGTGTGTGTGTGTGTGTGTGTAGCTGGATGGACGTATAGATAGATAGATCGATAGACATAAAAAAAAGTGTATTCAGTATCCTAAACCTTGCATTCCAATCCATTATTAAAATGAAGCCTTTTGAGCTGCAACACCTCGCCACATGGACTGGTGGATGCATATTTTCATGTGTGGTTATAGCTGTACGTTGCTGATGGATGTCACGTGATGGAAGGAATAGGAACACAGTATATACGTAGACTGAGTGGGCGCGAGATGTTGAATTGATTTTGGAATGGTGATGAACTTCTAAATTGAACTTTTAATTAAGAGGTAGAGAATAATTTTTCGGATTGTTTAATTAACTTAGTATTAAATGTCCTACAACGATAGATATTTCAGCAGCTTTCCAATACACAATTTACACTACTTTATTCATGTAGACATAAAGGTGTCAGACATAAGGTTAATGTTATTGTACAAAGGTAGAATGGCTGTTCATGGCTTCCTTAATACAATAATATAGAATTAATTAAAACATTTTCACAAGAGTAAGAGTGAGCAAGGAGTGACAGGGACGCGACTAGAATAGGAAGTGGGAAAGAAAGCAGAAAAGAGTATAGAGGGGAAAACAGGGGAAGAAGGAGAGGAGGGGAAAGGAAGAAATGAACAAGTAAAGGTGCCACGAAGCGTTGGAGAGAGAGAGAGAGAGAGAGAGAGAGAGAGAGAGAGAGAGAGAGTGTGTGTGTGTGTGTGTGGTGGAGGGAAGGGTAGGAGTGGAGTGGAGTGGTGGAGTGGCGGTGACCTGTGAAACACTACCCTGCGCCTCGCTCGACACGTGTCCCGCCCATCACCCTCATCACACGCTCCTAAAGGCACCGCCCTCCTGTCACACGCTGAGGAAGCTGCTTGTGTTCTCTTGACTCTTCAGCTTTCTATCCTTCCTGCCTCTTTGTCTCTTAGTTAACTTTATTATTACATTTAAAGTGTGTGTGTGTGTGTGTGTGTGTGTGTGTGTGTGTGTGTGTGTGTGTGTGTGTATGTGTATGTGTATGTGTGTGTGCGGTGCAGGTGCTACCACCGTCTAACAACAGGAATTCTTGGATAATATAAGGTTTTGGCATCATCTGAAGGTATGCTTGACTTCCTTCATCCCTGTTACGTGTCAGTCATCAGGTAACTTATAGATGCAAAGCAGATGTCGTACAGTGCATGTGACGATTGTAACAATGATGAGAATGACGGTGTGCGTGTGTTTGTGTGTTTATTCCGTTATAATTGCATTAACATAGTTGTAATATACATGGTTAAAGGTAAGCTCGTGTCGTCTCGTTCACGTACTACCTACTTGTGTGCAAATTAGAGTTCAACTGAATGTTCTTTTCTGTGCATTGTCTCGCTCTACAAACCACTCCAAATATCAATGCTTATATTTGGGGAAGATGAATTTCTTGACATCCGGTAAACCTCTCGTCTTCCTCAATTCATATTCATATACTCTCGCCCTTGCATGATTCCTCACCAGAAAGCCTTCCTTGTATACACGTTCAAATCCTCTTATTAACTCATAAAGTCATTATTAAATCTCATATTTCGCTTCTTTTCCACTGTGTAAACAATTTGAGTCGTTTTTTTTTCATAAGAGTTCTTCATTAAGCCATTCTCGTAAGCTTGGTATCATGTATGTAGCCACTATTTGCACTATCGGTTTGTTTATATGTCTCTTCAAGTGAGGAGAACGTATTGCAGTTCCACACTTCACAGACTTAATCGTAAACTGGACGCAATCAACTCTTAGTATATCCACACCGATGTAGCTGAAGAAGACCATATTCATTTGTGTTAAAACTGTGAATCCATCTCCAGCTATCCTATCAATATACTGCCCTAGAGATTACAGGATTGTGTGTGTGTGTGTGTGTGTGTGTGTGTGTGTGTGTGTGTGTGTGTGTGGTGCATTCTTTGGTGTATCTGCATCCTTCTTGCCCTTGGTCATGATGTGATTGTTGTTCTTGTCCTTGGTGTTGGTCGGTGACTCATCTGAAAGTGTTTTTTGGTTTCTATGAGAGAAAATAAATTGCAGCATCAACATTATAAAGATAACACAAAATATAGTTGATAAAATAAATTGTTAAAAACCATTGTCTTATTACATTTCCCAGCGTCAAGATTGTCATAGATTGGTCTTAATAGGCACAACGATGCCAAGGAAAATTGTTTGTTTGTGTGGTTGTGCCTCAGTGCTGTTGGTGAGCCATAGTGATGCGGCTGCGAACACATGTCTAGATGCCCTTGAAATCTTATTTAACGGAGTAAGACAAAGGTTAGAGGCAGATATTAAGTTTCCTTGTTTTGAACACAACATGTGGTCCGTCGCCTCCTTAGTTGAACAGCCTTCATCATCGGAGGTTGTGTTACACGGACTTGTAGTTGGTGCCGCCCGTTACACTTGTCTCATAACTCACAACATGTACGCTTGGCTTGAATACTTCATTTTGTTCTGCTTATGTGTAAACCTTGCATTAAACGAAGAAAAAAAGTTTTTTTTTTCTACATTACAAACTGTTGGCGCCAATAGGTTTTATAGATGCTAAGATGGGCTTCCTCCTGCCCGTTATCTGGTTTAGATTTTTTTATCGTGACTCAGGGAAATAAGCTGATATGTAAAATCATCAACTTGGTCTTTATTTTGTTCCACAGTTATTTGTACACATGAATATAAAGAAATACAAAGCAGTTTACATATTTTGCTTCAAGTTCAAATTGTCTTCACAACCATAACTTTACAATACTATTTCTTTGCGCCACAGTATCTGTTGAATATGCAAAAGGGTTCAGTAGCTTGTTGAGACTTTATTATCTATTTTCAATGCTGGGATTACAGAGGAAGAAAGGAGAGGAAAGGAATAGAAAATATACCTTGGGATGGGAGGGAAGAGATCGTGATTAAGGAATGGAGAAGAGAAAAGATGAGCACACAGGAATACGGTCCTGGGAAACATGGTAGGATAATAAACTCTATTTGAGGAATGGAAGAGAGTGTGGCCCAGGATTGTACAAAAGTGGAGAGTGTGGCTCAGGCTGGGAGGAAAGGAGAAAGGAGTCTCGATCAGGGAAAGTGGAGAGCAGTGTGAGGAAGAAAGGAGAGAATGTGGCTGGGAGAAAGAAGCAGATGGATTAGTATTATATGGAGAGGGGAGGGGGTGAGACAAAGAGAGAGAGAGAGAGAGAGAGAGAGAGAGAGAGAGAGAGAGAGAGAGAGAGAGAGAGAGAGAGAACGTTACACTATCACCTTGTTACCTGTACAGAAAAGAATGATGGTTTAGTTATTATTCTTGTCTTCCTTCCTCCTGAGACTAACTATTTACCTGTTGTGGAAATAAGTGGAGAGGTTCTTGAGTATGTGTTTCCTCACGAGCTGTGGATTATTTTTATTTTGTTATCGTACCTTAGGAGGGAGAAAAAATCTAAGTTATTATGAAAGTTATGATGTATTAACTACTTGAGGAAAACCACCTAACAGACACGAGGATATAATAATAATAGTGGAGTTAGGTATCAAGGTAAGGGAAGTAAAGTGTTGATGAATATTACTTAAATACTCACGTTCAACAATTTTGCGATATTCGATATTCGTGGCAAGGATTTTTAACTTGTTGGTGATGGCTTTGAGTGGTAAAAAAAAAAAAAAAAAAAAAAAGAACACCTTGCTTGGCTTGCTGTATGTATGTGTGTTGTATGTAAAGGGAAGCTTGACGTGTTTGATGGGGTATGTTTAAGGAAAGTTCTTCACATTCCTAGTGGTGTGTTGAAGGTTGCAGTGTTTGTAAGATGATTAGTAGTTTTTTCTTTTGGTTTACATTCAATTATTTTTTTCAGGCTTATGTGCTGTAATTGTGTTGTTGTTTTTATGCGATGTTACAGTCGAGGGTTAGGAAGAACATTTACATTTTCTTTCTGGCAATATTTATGTTTTGCAGCAGAACGAGTGAGGTACAGGTATCGATGCACTGTTACGCTATACTGATGCAAAGAAATGTCAGTCAATTAGTTGTCTGACAGAGAGAGAACAGCATTGTGTTACCTAATTCCTGTGCTCTATCATTACTAGTCTTGTTCTTGTAATCTCGGGTGACATCTTGGTGCCAGATCATGCTATCCTTAATTTGTCTTATTTGTAGTAATGTTAGTATTGTCTTTCCTTTCAGTGGGACGACGCCCTGCCATACCACACCGACGGGAGCCTCAGCCAAGCATTACCTGGGCGTCGGTCAGCTTCCTACAGCGTCGCGCCCTTGATTCCATCCCTCCTCATTGAGTATTTTACAAAGGGCATTGAAGGAAGGAAATGATCCCAGCCAATGGTTCAAGCTTCTAGAGTGTACAAATCTCAGCAACGACACCAACAACTAACTAACCCCGCATTACAGTCTCCTATACTCCCCCCCTAAGAGGTGCTGAGACTACTACGGACTCTTCTTGTATCCACCATTAACCAAGGGGCTTCAACTTCCACCCAGTTGTCAAGTTTTAATACTCAGTAGCCTAGAAGACGACCGATCCGTCACTTCCTACCAGTAACTCGCCTCACTCAGTACCTGAATGACAAAAGGACGTACATGGTGCTGCCTGCATGTAGACAGTTGAAATAAGATATACATAGAGATAGTTCAAGATCTTAGAATTAGACGAAGTGTCCAAGAAGCCTGTATCCATTACTTATATTTTTTTCAATCCCACTCAAGACTATCTCGCGTGTACCAACAGGAAATGACATATAAGGAAAAAGAAGACAAAACTAGAACTTCTTTCGCAAATCTATACATACTAGTGAAGGAAATATCTCAGCGAGTGTCGTAGGAGAGAGATATTGAAAAGTTCCCTCTAAATAAGCGTCTACGAGTCTCTGCTGCGTAATTTTGTGTATTGAGTGGCATTGAATGTGTTGCTTGTAAACCATGCGGATGCTAATAGTTCCCTTGTGGTGGCTGCTGAGTGCAGTCGCCGTCTACAGTAGCTGCTTCACCTTGCCAGCCCTCGACAACTTCCTCCAGGGTGAGTACTGAATGCCCCTTGTGTTTTTTTACAGGTATTAATGTCCTATTACCAGCCTACTGCCACCCATTTTGACAGGTAGGGTGTGCTTGTGTGTGTATATTTGCCTTCTGATTTTTATTTTACACTTCTTGTTGCTGCACTATCCGTGGCCTTACCAGATTAAGGACCACTTTCCATTTAGGTCGCTGGGAACTGACCACTTGTCACTTCTAAACTTGTGACAGATAGGAAAGGTTCGCGTAGATGTCCCGTCAACATAGAATTTTCTAATACTTTATGGATTTTTTTTTTTTGTCCTCTTAGTGTGGTGGCGCGGAGCAAGATGGGACGACTCGGTGGTTACAGTGAAAGGCTTTTTGGCATTTACGTTTTGAGAGGATTTTGTGTTTCTTTAGCGTTGGTTGTTGGTTGGTGATGCAGAACTGCTGCCGCTGTCACCCTTCGTGGAGTGCTTTTAGGTGTTGTGCAAGAAAATTTATGATACACACAGTAAAGGAGTATCATGTTATCAAGAAAAATAGTAAAATGGGTATTACTAATTTAGGTTGTAAACTAAAAACGATAAATTTGTTGAGGAAGTTCAATTCTTTTTACCACTTTCACCATTTACTGTTCTAATTCGAATCGTATAAATGTGCCAGTATCTTTTTTTCATTAGTTGCCAGAGGGCGCCACGTCCTTGCCTGGCGTGTAGTCATGACCCAATTCACGCGCAGGACTCCCGTGCCAGTAGTCCCAACCCAACACTTTATCGGGTTATTTATTGATTCATTATGTGTGAATATTATATATGCATACACACACATACACATATATATGTTCTTATATCGTTACATGTGTTTACAGTTTATTTGCTATAAAATATTAAATTGCACACAATTTATACATAGGTGTGATCGTCGCATCGAGTTAATACTGTTTTTTCATAGAACAAAACAATATTAGCGTGTTTGTTCAGGCTATCGATAGGACTGGATACAAAGTGGTGTTCGGTGATGCCAAGCTGCAGTGTTTTGTGGCTGATTGACCTCGAAACCGACCCGCTGAAGCCACTATGGCCTCATATTCTCCTGAAGGGTGATCAGGCAGAGTCTTTAACGTTACTTGGTTAGGTTAGGGAGAGTAAATTGCTTGTGTGTTCAGAAACCAATCCGCCCGAATGGATACTTGACATTAAACGCGATGCATCATAAATGCTTTTCAGAGTTGAAAATTAAACGAGGCAATTTGGATTGGAGAATACTTTGTTCAGGAGGATAATGATTAAGATATATATCGATAACCAGTATTTATATGATTTTGTAAAAGGATGTTGTATTGTAAATTCTAAGTCTAATAGATAACTCAGAGATATGTAGTAACCAACCAGTACATGCCCTGTATCCCCCCACTACTGTCTCATTGTCTCACTGTCTCACTGTCTGGCTCAATAGCGACACACTGGGAGCCCAAGGGAGACAACATATCTCTTAATATAACTTCCTTTACCTCAACAAGGAAGGAATCGAATAAACGAAATTTCAAAACTACTGTAGAAAAATTAACCATTAGGGATGAAGTGCAAAGAAGTAGTCGTGCACACTAACTGGCATGGAGGGGCAGATCCTGGTGGGGGGTAGGAGGTGGGAGCCAGGCATGGGCGTTGTGAGGGGAAGGGGGGTAGGGGGAGAGGGCGTGGTGTGCGTGTGTGCGTGTGCGACAGACAAGTTTCGAGGAAGCCCATCAAGATCCATGTGTCAAAGGTCATATGCCTCAAGGTAGTACAAATATGTTCAATTCAAGCTGTTAGTCTATATAATTAGCTGTCGAGGACACTTGTCTCCCTCACTCCCCCCAACACACACACACACACACACACATACAAACACACACACACACACACACACACACACACACACACACACACACACACACACACACACACACACACACACACACACTGTCTGTCTGTCTGTCTTGTCTCCACTCTGCTTTGTGACTCAACTTGCTTCTCCTCACATCTCACACCCGCTACTAACACACTATTAACACCATATTTTACTATATAGTTTGGACGCAATACGTACTAAGTTAGGTTAAGTTTGGTTAGATTAGATTAGGTTTAGTTTGGTTAGGTTTGCTTTGGTTTGGTTATGTTAGGTTAGGTTTGCTTTGGTTTGGTTAGGTTAGGTTAGGTTTGGTTTGGTTAGGTTAGGTTAGGTTTGCTTTGGTTTGGTTAGGTTAGGTTAGGTTAGATAATTACCTCCACAACTTCCTCTTTATTCTCTATCATACTTCCCTCCCTTCCCCCCCACACACCTCTCTAGACCCAGGCTAGACCCAGACCCATCGTGACCTGACCTACTCATTCACCCAACCAGACACAATGTAATTCACTCCTTCACTCAACCAAACATGATTTAACCATTACCGGTTCCAACCAGACCCGCTCCACTGCCTACCCTCACCTCACCTCACCCAACCTGACCTAACATCGCCTGACTCTACTACCTTTTCCTTCCCTTCCCTCACGCTAGTCAACTCTCTTTCCTTCCCTCACCCTCCTCAACTCCCTTTCCTTCACCTTCACCCTTACTCAACTCCCTCTGATCCACCTACTCATCCTACACGACCCGTCACGACCTAACGACTCCACCTCACACACTGCTCCATCGATCCACCTATCTAGCGTATGTATGTATCAGCGAAGGAGACGTCAGTGTGGATGTTGCATGTGTGGAATGTATATACGCAATTATCTGGTCCATTTAAAGTTCGTGGCTTTTAAACCGTTTTTTGTTACCGTTCTCATGAAAAAAAATTAAATTCGTACTATAATAATATAGTAATGAGAGGAACTTAAATTTGATGATGGTTACCAGACTCTAAGGTCATGCGTTAGTTTTATGTGTGTTATTATTATTGTTATTATTATTATTATTATTATTATTATTATTATTATTATTATTATTATTATTATTATTATTATTATTATCATCGTTATATTATGTTGTATAGTGCAGCAGAGGCGGAGGCTG
>JAXIVD010000460.1:112500-122500 GCA_036785275.1 Cancer borealis
AACAAAACAAAATAATCGAAAATACGTCTCGCCCTTTGTATGTATGTACGTGATGCAGGTGATCGGTGTGTGGTTGTAGCAGCCATTAGGGTTATAAGGTACGAGGATGAAAAGTGAAACCGACGCACGCACACATACAAAAAAAGAAAAAAAAAAGAAACAAGATTAAGAAATGAGATAAGATTGGTGAGACGAAGGTGAAAACAGAACACCAGATGAATGAGTAGAGAAAGTTTTGGTTAGTCTTTGTCCTGCGTTGCTCTGGACTAGTATTGGCTGTCAATGATGATAATGCAGGTTTGTGTGGAGGCCAAGGGGGGAGGGGGGGAGAAGAGGAGGCGGGGGATCACTAGGTTGGTGTTGCTGGCTGATGAATCGCGAACTTGAGGCAAGAATGAAGGTTGGTATTTCAGACTCTGTCCTTCTGCCTGCCACGCCTTATCTCAGTGTGGTGCCGTTATACCTATGTTTTATCCAACCTCTTATCTTGAAGGTGAGGGTCTGATGTATCCGGTGGTACGTGCGTGCATGCTTGAGTACGTGTGTGTGTGTGTGTGTGTGTTTACATGGTGCTGTATTCTCTACTGAGTTGAATTATTAAATTACCTATAGTATTGGACCGATCGAGTTATGTTTTTGACTCACCCATCAGAACGTAACCCGGAAGTTGGACGTGCACCCTTGAATCGACACTCACAGCGACCCTCAACCCAACACTGAACCTACGACAAAACATGACACGTAACAATGTGAGAATCCAAGAAATGCAACGACTTTCAAACGATGTTTAAAGACCAATATACAGTGTGTGTCACATCTGAGAGTCCTATTCACCTAATGACCTTATGACCTCATTAAGGAAGAAATATATACACGTGGACGTTTCCTACCATATGCCCGGTACACGGCACAGAAGTCCATTAGCTTACCTACCGTGCACAAGGGTTATTCCTTCGCAGGCGTCATGTATAAGTTGTCTTTAGTGGCATTACGAGCAAAGAGACGAAGAGACGAACACACAATGAAGTGCCTCGTCCTTATAGCAGATACGGGGTCGGTCTGTCTGGTAGTTGGTTCGTCCCTTTCCCGTCCCTCGCGCGGCCTCCCACGCCCCTATCCTGCCAACCTCCCATCACCCCTCCTCTCTCTCCCTAGGACCCCCAAGTGGGTGTCTGGCGACGCTTAGTCTGGAGCCTCGTCGACCACCGCCACCACAAGCGTCTGGCTCTCGCATCTCCCCCTCAACCCCCCTAACCCCACCCCGCCCCCCCCTCAGTCTCATCGCAGTGCATCCATATTTCACCAAAGTTGCACTTTTCTACTGCATTCTACTGCTCGCTGTAGCTACACGTGCCTCCTCGCAAGAGCTCTGGTGCTTCCGATTTATGTTCAGCATTTAAGTTGTTTTTTGTTTCACTTTCGAGGCATGCAAACCTAGCGTGATAATGTCTTTCCTTCACTTGTTTCAATTTCATATCCAAAGTTTCTGGGGGGTTTTATTAATATTTGTTTACTGCTACATCTGTCACCATGATTCACGCACCGAATTTAATTGGTACTGTCGCTGCTGCTCTGACCCTGTCCTGCCCTTTAGTCACTTGACCCACATTCTTATAGACTCCTCCTAAACGTTCTTTCAGCTCTTGTGTGATGCAATTCCCAGCAGCATGATGTTTAAGAGTCGTTGAGGGCACATAGAGGACCAGTCAGTACTGCAGAAGACATACTGATGAAGGCTAGAGACAATTTCCTTCAGACGCCTTGAACAGCTATAGATGAAAATATTAATCGAGGATTTTTTTAAATTTTTTGTGCAAGGGGTAAGCTGCCATGTTTTTGAGAGTAGTTGTTCCCCTCGATCATAGTTTATTCAGTACTCTTGGGAATGCTTTAAATATACCCTCTCTAATAAATTCTCGCTCTCCCCATTAAAAACTATTCCATGTGTCAACTTTTGTTTTCATTTCAAATTTTTAATGAATGGTGATCAGATGCCTTGAGTCGCTTATAGTAAAGAGGTGAATGTAAGACAGACTTTAGCGGAATGTATCACGTACTTTCTTAACTGCATCGCGAGTGTAATAATACCATGTAGTTGATCATTACATGTATCCCTTTGTATATGACTTTCTGTTAAATAAATGAAACAGTGAATGCACGCCGTCCACCACTTTAAATTATGAATACTATTTGAGAATGTATAAAATCTTTAATGCAACACCTGCCGCGCTAACAAGGCCGCTTTTAAACAGGAATATCACACTTCATATAGACATTAAAAATAACATTAAAGAGGAGAATATAACCAATTAATACGAGTATCTCTGTACTCACTTTAGCTGTTTATGTATATCTTATGCCTTCGGGTGAAATTAAACTATTATTATCATTATTATTATTATTATTATTATTATTATTATTATTATTATTATTATTATTATTATTATTATTATTATTATCATCATCATTATTCACACGCCAGACAGATGACATGTATGAGAAAATAGGAGCACCAAGCGTCCCCCTCTAGATTATAATGTGTTGTCAGGATCTAAGTAGTTCATTGTACTGTGAGAGCCTGTGATGATAATAATACCCAGACCCTCTGTTGGCGATACCCTGAAATCCTATCTTCCCTTTCCCCCCCCGGACTCACGACCCTTCCCAAGGAGTGAGTCAACAGTCAACACAGCCGGCCTTAATCTGACCTGAGTCACCACACAGTCTCTTCACCCCACCGCCTTCCTTAACTCCCCATCAATTGGACAGTCGATGCTCCTCCACCTCACGGAATATTTGCATAACTGCTTCCCCAAATTTCACAACTTTGAAATTCTAATGCGGACGAATGAGGCCAATGCAGTGTGTGTGTGTGTGTGTGTGTGTGTGTGTGTGTGTGTGTGTGTGTGTGTGTGTGTATGTGTGTGTGTGTGTGTGTGTGTGTGTGTGTGTGTGTGTGTGTGTGTGTGTGTGTGTGTGTGTGTGTGTGTGTGTAGTAATAATAATAATAATTTACGGTTTATTAATCAGGCATGCATAGCAGCCAACGGTTAAAAATGAACATTGGAAATATAAGTAAAAAAAAATAAACGAAACATCAAATCTTTATTATAAAATACATAAAGTAGAGTAAAAAAACCTAAATATATAAGACAGGGTATTGAGTGACTAGTTTAAAGACTAGTTGAGGTATTAATTGTCGTTGATGAGCCTGACTAGAGTGGAGACAGAACTATAGTTGTAACGGTGTGCGCAGGCTCTGATGAGCAAGAACTTGTTACAGTTGCGTAGGGCTCGGCATGGCTGCGAACTCTCCCTGACGCACCGCAACCACGCTGAGCCCTACGCAACTGTAACAACCTCTTGCCAATCAGAACCCACACCGCCCATAACAACTATAGTTTTGTCCTCACTCTAGTCAGGTTCATCAACGACCACGTGTGTGTGTGTGTGTGTGTGTGTGTGTGTGTGTGTGTGTGTGTGTGTGTGTTAGTGTGTGTGTGTGTGTGTGTGTGTGTGTGTGTGTGTGTGTGTGTGTGTGTGTGTGTGTGTGTGTGTGTGTGTGTGTGTGTGTAGTAAACGTCATTAGGGAGCATGTGCCTTGCGTGTTGACGAAGTGCGAATACTTTAGTCTTCATTGCAACTCTGAGCTGCATCACCTGCTGCAACGGGAGAAGGAGGAGGAGGAGAAGGAGGAGGAGGAGGAGAAGGAGAGGAAGAAGAAGAAGAAGAGGAGGAGGAGGAGGCTGCTATGTTGCTGCATCTCTACTCTATATCCTTCGTGACCATCCCATCATTCTTCGCCTCCCTCCCATTACCCATCCTCCCCACACCGTCATCTCAACCCTACCACACCACCACCACCACCACCACGCCGCCACCCTTGCAGTCACTAAATACCACTGCACACCACTGTCACCAAAGACGCTATGGAGTAATATTATAAAGGATCTTTCTTCTCTATACTGTCACTCTCCTCCCACGCCTTCCACGCGCTTCTCCCTCGTCTTGTCTCTTTTTACCTTCGTTTTCTTTCCTTCTACCAGCCACTTTAGCTGCCACGCTGCTCACCAAGCCTCCCCCTCCTCCTCCTCCTCCTCCTCCTCCTCCTCTTTTTCTTCTTCTTTCTCCTCCTCCTCCTCCTCCTCCTCCTCCTCCTCCTCCTCCTCCTCCTCCTCCCCCCCCCTCGTCACCGCCGCCTCTCCTCCCTTCGCCCACTTCAGGGAAACCATCTAGCCAACTTAGTGTCCCTCAACAATACACGTTATCACACATTTCACAGCGAGGGAAATTCGTAATAATATACTTTAGTACATGTCTACCGTATAGCAAACCTTATTTATTATCTATCGCCTGTATGGATGATAAGTATAGTATTGTATGTAGACTATGTAGTACGTGTCATGTGTATGCTACCTTATGAATATTTATGTTTTAATTCGTAACGCAAAGGCTGCAGACAATCAGGGAAATGGAAATGTTCATGTGTCGTATGTGTATGTATGTTTTTTTTTCGTTTTCTCTCTGAATTTTTTTTTTTAATGTTTTAAATTCCTGGCACGTTTTTTTTTCTTCTATTTTTTTTTTCTCTTTCATCTATTCTGTCTTAAATAAAAAACAAAGAAACACTGTAAAAGTTTTCCAGTGGACATATTTTCCGTGTCCAGTTCCACTTACATACTTACATTCTTCTGCTGTGTAATGAAGCGTTCGTGTTGTGCTTGTATCCTTGGCTTGTATGTGTCGTGCTGTGTTAAATGTTAGTGATGTAGATATGTATGTCCGTGCATTTGGGATGTGTGTATGTGTGTGTGTGTGTGTGTGTGTGTGTGTGTGTGTGTGTGTGTGCGTGTGTGTGTGTGTGTGTGTATAAGTAAGTAAGTAAAGATTTATTGCCCTTAAATAACAAATACATTGTTTAACATAATCAAACTGACAGTAGCACAGCCTGTCAAACTGAAGCTTCCCGACAGACATGGTCATGCATTATTAGATTTGACGTTTACATTGCAACACTAAGCTAGAGCATATAGCATTATTATTAGTAGTAGTAATAACGATAATAATAATAATAATAAAGATAATAATAATGTAATAAAAACAACAATAATAATGATAATAATAGTAATAATAATATGTGTGTGTGTGTGTGTGTGTGTGTGTGTGTGTGTGTGTGTGTGTGTGTGTGTGTGTGTGTGTGTGTGTGTGTGTGTGTGTAAGTATTCATGCTCTCAAAGGCTTTCTGCTGTGAAGTTGTGTACGTTTTTAAGTAATTTCTTTATACTGCATATGCACTAAATATTATCCTTGTCGATGTTGGATAATCTGGCTCATACAGAGAATACGAATTTATTAAAAAAAAAAAAACATTTCTCTTTGCATATTCACACAATAAATATATGAGTTTTAATGCTGAGTGACCTTGGAGAAAAGGCTGCGCATCCGCTGAGACTGCACCTTTAACCTAAGCACTTCAATCACTCACTCTGTGATACACGACACGCAATCACTTCATTTAACCATTTTTTATGTAGCAAATATTGGAAGATCATGTTTAGTTACTGTTACTGTAAATTCTGATGAGGAATTTAAAGAAGTATATATAAACACACACACACACACACACACACACACACACACACACACACACACACACACACACACACACACATAAACAAACATTACACAACAGCTAACTGAACTATGACGTATCATTTACGATTATTCTTTCCTATGTATTGTTTCATTGGCTGATTTATTTATGTCCTACATGTGTATGTGTGTGTGTGTGTGTGTGTGTGTGTGTGTGTGTGTGTGTGTGTGTGTGTGTGTGTGTGTGTGTGTGTGTGTGTGAAGCAGCAGCATCCCTCATCAGCACAACGCCTTCAACTCCCGTCAAATTATTCTGCTTCTCGGGTTTCTGGCTCACAAACGTATCTTTTCCACAATCGTGTCATCTTCCAAGTCTGTCTGACACCACTCTATTAAGGGAAGAAACCAACTCAATGCTTATATTTTTTGTTTTATTTGTGTTTTAGTTGTGTTTAGTGTTATAGGGATTTTCTAAACTCATATTTTTTTACTAAGGGTGAAAGCATTTTGAAAAGTTTAGAGAGAATCCAAGTGTAAGGGAAAATATAATGTTTTATTTTTTTCTGCCTCCTCCGACATCGTTATAATCGTACAATCCTAGTTTATTTACAGAACTCACTCTTGTTACATACATATATTGTTTTACTAAACGTGTTCTATTCATCAAACGGAATCACGTAAACATTTTCTTTCGTTATTCACAAATTTACGAACTTAGATTGTTCGAGTAAGATTTTGTTTTAGTTGGAGTTCAATATTGCAGACAATTTTGTGTTCGATGAGTGAAGACTTGATTGTATTGAGGTCGTAAAAAATATATGTTTAATCATTTAATATTTTTTGTTATAAAGCAGAACGTTTGTTTATTGGTTTCAGAATGGAATCATGAGAGGTATTGAGGGAAGAGGAAAAATATTTATGTATGTACAACCTTGATTAATACCCTATTGTATCAACACTGGACTGGCTGGAAGGCTAGGTTTTGAAGTACATGTGAGAGGATAATTAGACGTGTGTGTGTGTGTGTGTGTGTGTGTGTGTGTGTGTGTGTATGTGTGTATGTGTGTGTGTGTGTGTGTGTGTGTGTGTGTGTGTGTGTGTGTGTGTGTGTGTGTGTGTGTGTGTGTGTGTGTGTGTGTGTGTGTTTCTAACGGTGACTGCGTGTGGCTGTTGTTCAAGTGATGCCGTCGGAAGGAGGAGGAGGAGGAGTGGTCGGGGTTCTTGGCTCGCGTGACGCAGCTGGGAGGCGTGGGAGGGAGTGATCCATTCGTAGCGACAGTAATGAGTGAGCAAGTGTCTGGAGGGTGTGTGGCGCACAAAACCAACGGGTGTCGAGGATAATGGAGCGTCTCCCTTGAATACGAGCTTATTACTCATGGTGATTTTGTGTAAGGACAGAGCAAGTCGACGGTGGCTGCCGCTAATACGATAATGACACTCTCTCTCTCTATACGAGTGTCCGACAAACACGCACAGCCAATCTGAACGATGCTGCGCCTTTCTGAAAATTGCTGACGTACCCTAAGAATTACTGAGCTGTTACGAGCGTTGCTTTGTAGCTTTTGTGGTCCGTGTTGGGAAGCTAGAAAGGAAAATCATCATTTATCTGAGGGATTAAAGGCTTGGGGTTAATGATCACCTGCCACACTAAGACAAGGAGCACCTGTGTGTGGTGAATGGTGGCGAAGTCAAACCAGATGGAGTAGTTCTTAAACTTGATTATCACCGAGACTGGAACTAAATGGGTCAGGAGACTCATAACAGAAGAGTTATATTCGTAACGATCCTTCCTCTGTGTTCGATGTAGCACACGTCAACATGGCAGAAGGCCAAGAGACGCCACACACTGCCTGCCGCTCCTCCTCCTCCTCCGGGAATCTTTTTCTTTCCCGTCAACTTTACACATTCTCGAGGCCAAATGTCCTTATTCCACATTAAGAGAACATTTCAGAAGCACCTTTTCGGTCATTTTCCTTATTTTAACTCTGTTTTCCTTGCATGTTTTTGAGAGCATATCGAGTCCAAGGAACTATTAGAAGAGGTCATGTCCTTCACCAGCGAGTGTTGAAAGGGACGACACATCCTTGCAAAGACATGCAAGCAACTTTAGGAGCGACCAGGGTTAAAGGATGAAAATAGTGTAAACTTCTCACTTATTTTAGCTTTAAATGGAAATATTGCGCCAGTGTGTGAAATATTAAACTTGTCTTCTTTACCGAGAATTTTCATTTATTTTTTTTAGATAATGTTTATAAGGATGTATGGAATGTATGTGTGTATGTTTTTCTTTGTTTGTGTGTGTGTGTGTGTGTGTGTGTGTGTGTGTGTGTGTGTGTGTGTGCGTGCGTGCGTGCGTGCGTGCGCGCGTGTGCCTCCGTACAAACATTTCTTTGCACGGGTGCCCCTCCGAGGGTGTCTGAATGAGCCATCAGTGTGAATGAACTAACATTGCCTTGCTCTTCCCTCTCCGCCTTCTGAGTTGCAGGGAAAATTTGCCACAACTTCCATGCTTCGTAATGAACATCTTTCATCTATCATAGCTTGTCCTCGGCAATCCCCTAGAGAGACACTTCTTAATGTAGATGAATGAGTAGGTGAATTTCATCTCCCTCCCTGTCAGGCTGCAACTCATCATTGGCCTCAGTATTGCACGACTTTTATCATGATTAAATGTATAGTTTTTTTTCTTCATCTTCGTCAGGTTTTCCTCTTTTTCCTTGTCCTAATGTAGCTCCCTTTTACTTTTTCTTCGTTCTCGTCCTCAGTTTACTAATAGGAGCACAAAAAATGCATCTAAATCTGTAGGCAATCAAGAAATGTATGAATGGATACTGAATGTGGAACAGAATATTAATGTAACGTTACCGTGAGTGGAGATTCTAAATACTCAAAGCTGTGTGAGACAAGGAGAGAAAAAAGAAAGAAGGAAAAATGATAAGCTCACCGCCAAAAGGTTGAGTAATTTTATAAGACACTTGAAACTTAATATCCAGCTCGTTACTGAGTCCTCATCTCGCATTACCATTATGGTTTTGTGATTTGAATAACGACATCAAACAGCTTGTGAAAGATCACTCACCTGTCTCAATACACATCCTGTTAGTTAATCCAATTTTAAAAACAAAGGTAATGTAGTTCTTGTTTATTATACCTTCGTAAAAAATATAAATAAATGTGTTTTTTAATTTTTAGCTTTGTTACTGTTTGCATGTGGTGTTTCATATCAGTAATAATGCGCATGCTATAATTTTACTTTGATTTTTTTTTTAAATACATATCTATTTTTCTTTTTCTATGTAACATGAATAGTGCAATACTCGTCGGGTGTGCAGCGGCGAGCAGTGTGGGAGGAGTGTTTTAACTTTCCTGTCCTAGCTTTGTACCAGTGAGTGAAGGACTGCACAATAGTTTAAGATACTAAACCAGATAAACTTAGCTAGAACCTCCAACCTCTCTGTCTACTGCCACTCCAGTTATCATTTAATTTTTTTTATCATTACATTATCATCCTCCTCCTCCTCTTCTATCACCCTTGTAGTAAGCTATCAAGCTCTATCAAGAGAGCGACAGCTGATAGATATATAGTTTCTCCACCACCCTACTTAGTTACTCCTCACTTTGCTAGCTCATTATGCTGCAACCCTCGCCTCGCCCCCACCTACTGCTGTGTTGTTGTTGATATCTCTCTCTTGAGCTGTTTCAGTGGCACTCAAAGTATTGAAGCAACAAGACAGGAATAACGCTCTTGGTAGAATATTCATGAAATACTTTGAACATCCCACTAAGAGCTCCAGGGTGTGTGCTCGTGTGGGTGGAATCCTTCTCACTCGCCCGCTTCTCTGCTTCCTCCTCCCTAGTTCCACGCCTGTCACTGCACAAAAAGCCCTGTTGACATCTGAGTGAAGTTTTCATATCAGTGCAACAACTACTAATGCTTTGCCTGAACATTTGGAGGGATTCGAACCAGGGATGCGATTTGTTTTCCATTGATATAACATTCTGATATTATGTGTTTAAAGTTTCATCCTCTTTTCCCCGCATTGACGTACCTTCCTTGACGCTCTACTTTCTACCCTGTGATTTGTTACTTAAACGATTTGCAGTGAATAGTACTGAATCACTTCTCTCATGAACCTTACTTAAGGATTACAACGTTTACGTATGTAGGCATTAGGTTAGGTTAGGTTGCAACCATAACACACTTACTGTTTACTCTTTCTTCCCTCTCCTCTTCCCCCAGTTTCGAAAGAATTATTATACTAATTTATATTAACCCCAGTTGGATGATAAATTAAATCAACCTTTTATTTTCATCTGAACCTTTCTAGAAGACTTTTTTTTTAGCATTGCAATCTGTTACGAAAAGTTGAGAAGATTTACATCAGTATTTGTGAACATACGGTAGATT
>JAXIVD010000460.1:127500-155140 GCA_036785275.1 Cancer borealis
TGTATCTCCACCTTTCCAGATTTGCCTCAACCTGTCCCTTACTGTCACTCCGAATCACAATGTCATCCACAAACATCTTAGTCCACGGAGACTCTTACTTCTCACCTCCTCCGTCACTCTGTCCATCACCATCACCATTCCCAGGTTCTTGCTGAGCAACTTCATGCCTGTTTACTATTGCAGCTTCGCACGTCATTCTTATTCTTAAAAATCAGTATCAATGCATTTCTCTATTCCCTCTGCTTCCTCTCATTTTGTAAGAGCTTGTCATACAGTCTAGAACATTGTTTGTTTATTTATTTTATATTTTTTGCTCTCATCAATGTTGTTTTGATTTTTCCTTTCCAAGCACTTCCCTTTATTGTGTTTTGTTTGTTGTCTTATTTTGCGTATACGTATTCATCCTTCCATTTCATCCTCTTCGATATTCATTTATAAATATCGCATTACGCATTTCTCTCCTCCACATCACATTTACTTTAATATATACGTTCTCCCTCCCCCTTGTACCCATTTTTCACATTCACATTTCATTTTTCCCCTTCCTCTTTTCCTTTATCTCATCCCCCTTCCGCTTCTCTTCTCCCTATCAGTCTCCCTTCCTTTCCATCCTCTCTCCTTTACCAACAGTCATGGCGTCCTATCCTATCCTTTCTTCCTTCCTTTCCTTCCTGCCTTCTCTCCCACACTCAGGATCCTTAAGACGTGACTTGAAACGCTTTCACTTTTCCTTCAGTGCTAGTCCATGTCAGCTGCTTCCTTCGCGTTTTCTTCCTCCACCTCCTCCTCCTCCTCCTCCTCCTCCTCCTCCTCCTCCTCCTCCTCCTCCTCCTCCTCCTCCTCCTCCTCCTCCTCCTCCTCCTCCTCCTCCTCCTCCTTGATGGGCGGATAGGAGGCCACGCTGTCATGCTTTATCCACTGTCAATCAAGGCTGCATTCAGGGGCGCGCCGTAACACCAATTAAATAGCTTGTGCCTCCACCATTACTGCCCACTGGCCTGTCTTGTCACCAGGGCAACCAATGCTACGGTGCCGCCCACTCCTGCGTCACTTCGTCCCCCACTCCACTCCACTCCGCCTCGAGGCTCCACACTCAAAGAAGTTTGATAGAAAGCGTCATTTTAACTTGAAGAGGTGCTAGAGGGATGGAAGGATAGAGCCATTGGGGTTGGTATGAGTATAGTTTGTCTGTTTGAATGTGTCTGAGGCTTAATAAAGGCTAGACGGCGTTTCAAGAGACATGGAGGTTGCCTATGGTTGATATGTATAGGTGAAAATATGGTTTAATTAATGTATAGTTTCTTCATTCATTCGTTCAATCTCTGTGTATTCTGTAAAAGGAAAGAAAGACGTCTAGGTAATGATAATAGTGTGTTTAAACATCAATTATTTCAAGTCCGAATTCTTAGATAGGAAGGATCGTGGAGGGAGAGACATGAGCAGTCAGACAGTCAGACTAAACAGACATACACAAACGGAAACCAGAGAGACAGAAAAAGCCCCAAACACGAGGATAAACAGAAGATAGTAAAAAAAAAAAAAAAAAAAAAAACGGAGACTCAGAAACAGGTACTTGAGCAGAAAACAGACAAGAGGGATGATGGAAAAAATAGAAAATAGAGCAAAGATGTACAAAAAAAAAAAAGGGAAGGTGTTGGTTACTCGCAAGAAGTGATTAAGGACTTGATGATGAATAAGTGAAGAGGAGGAGGAGGAGGAAAAAAGGTGATTATTTATTTTTTCAGGGCATGATCGAGTGCATGTTTTGATGTACTGAATACAGATTGCTATGTTTCCGTGTGTGTGTGTGTGTGTGTGTGTGTGTGTGTGTGTGTGTGTGTGTGTGTGTGTGCGTGCGTGCGTGGGACAACGATGTGTAGGCGAATGGTGTGTTAATCTATCCATCCGTAACTTTAAACCGGTTTCCTACATGCACTTGGGGAGGAAATTAACAGGAAGGAAACTGAAAGCAACACCTAACTATTTCCACCAAGATAATTAGGTAAGAATGCGAAAAAATATTGTCACTTGGTAGCTTGCTGAGAAAATTGGTTCCTTCGTTTTTTGGATTTGACATAAGAGAAATAGATTATATAGAAATTCAACCCACACAGAACACTAGGGTCCAAACTAGTTAGTAATAGTAGTAGTTGTAGTAATAGCAGTAGTAGTAGCAGTAGTAGTAGCAGTAGTAGTAGTAGTAGTAGTAGTAGTAGTAGTAGTAGTAGTAATAGTAATAGTAGTAGTAGCAATAGCAACAGCAGGAGGTGAACAAGAATGAAAAGGAAACAGTTTCAGCGTCACTTTGGTATAATTGTAAGCGTAGGCCGTCAAGTGGAAGAGGTAAAAGCCAGATCAAATTATTAAAGTCATCCACATGGTAATTTGATGTGAGCGAAAGGAAAAAAAACCCACCATGAAAGAGGTAGGAAATTTCCGTGGACTGAAAAAGCAAACGGGTTCTATTCAAATGTTAGACTGATGAGAAATATATCACCATTAACAAGATTACATCACCTTAATTGATGTCATTACCACACGTGATGTAAAGAAAGAGAACAAACAAGAAGTGTGATGATGGAAGGAGTTGAAAGGCTGAAGAAACGGAATTACTACTCGTGATTTAACTCTTTGATTGATTACCTTCCCAATGTTTGGAAAGCTCGCGTTTATTTTTTTAATATATTTTTTGTATGTATCTTGGCTCTGGGAACAATAGCAGCTTTGGGTTCCAGCTGCACGTTGGGGGAGGAGGGGCGGGGGGACGGACAGCTGTATTGTTAACCTGAGCAGCCAAAGTAACAAAATAAATGAAGCGCTATGTATGTATATATGTGTCTATTGATAATACATAGAAAACACTGGAAAAAAGGGGGAAAATAGAGTCTTTTCTGCTATCTGTTAACAAGAAGTTAACAATTCATGTTTGCTTAATGATGATATTTTGTGTTTAAAGTATCCAACGGCCTTGAATTGATCCATGTAGAGAGAGAGGTTGGCAGTAGGCAGGGAGGGAACGAGGGAGGGAAGGCCACGGCAGCTCCTTGGAATGTGCTGGGTTATACTGTTTATGAGTTTGTTTGCGAAGGAAGTGAGTGCCACGCAGAGCTCCGTCATTACTACGGTCACACACACACACACACACACACACACACACACACACACACACACACACACACACACACACACACACACACACACACACATACACACACACACACACACACACACACACACACACACACACACACACACACACACACACACACACACACACACACACACACACACACACACACACACACACATACACACACACACACACACATCTTCCCGTCAACCTTTGTAGGGGTAACAACAGAAGCGAATTCATATATCTGGGGACGAAAATAGCATGAATAAACAAAGACTGAATAATAATGATGGAGGACGGCAAGGAAACCAGTCAAGAGGGACAGCAAACACCCCCTCAAGATAACCAGAGGAGGTATAGAAGAGTGAGTGCAAGATACGAGTACCAGAAAAACACAGAATCCAGCATGAAGTATATAAAGTGTAGCAAACATTGTCGTGCACCAGAAGTCGTAATTCAAGGAGCGAGAAGAAGGCTGGTGTACGCGGAAGGTGAGATTTATGGCGGAGTCAGAAAGTGATGGATTGAACCCAAGCTAAACTTCTTTTTATTACTATTACTTCTTCTTCACATGTGTGCTACGGTTACTGCGTGTGCATACGTATCTCCTCCCTCGCTTATATCTCCTTTTTTATTGTTTGAATATTAATGCCATTTGTATAGGATTTGATTAATTATCAAGTCCTCAGCATTTAGTTATTTTATTATTAAGGGCAATGCATTAAATTCAACTGATCGGTCCATTGTTTTTGATCGTCCCTGCTTCACCGGGTCGCTTCAGGCACCGCGAGTACCCAATGACTGACTCTTACAGAACGGAATGAAGGACTGAGACACACAAGAAATTGGCATCAACGTTACAGTAACTTATGACTTACGACCCAACATTACGAGGTATACACAAAGTTGCTATGTTGCTTTATGGAGTAAGATAGGTCGGCCGCCAAGCATAGCAACGTAGATTAGTTAGTTATTACTTATTTTTTGTTATAGGTAATGGGAGGCTGGTAAAGGGTTAAGAGTTAAGGGGAAAAAAAGTATTGAAAAAACTCGCTCATTTACTTCTCCCAGAAATATCCCAGAAGGTTAGTTAGTTAGTTAGTTAGTTAGTTAGTTAGTTAGTTAGGCTTCCAGGAGGTAGAGGAGTGTCAAGTTTGAGGTTAAAGGAACAATGAGAGAGAGCTAAAGGAATGCATAAAGTAGGTATAAGGTTGTTGCGTCTCTACTAGCCAGCTATCTAACAGGACTTGATGGCTGTCACATTCAGCCATGAATTTTAACCTTTCTACTTCACATAAAAAGTAATGCACAAAAAAATCTACATTATTTTTTGTATCCATCAACTCCTTTTTAGAGTCGACAAATTTAATCTAGTTGGTTTTTTTCTCTTCAGTCGCTTTCATCTGCACATTGAAAAAAAGAATAAAGGAAAAAAAACGCACAGGAGAGAGAGAGAGAGAGAGAGAGAGAGAGAGAGAGAGAGAGAGAGAGAGAGAGAGAGAGAGAGAGAGAGAGAGAGAGAGAGAGAGAGAGATAATGAAATAGCTACACCAGCATTACTTTATAGCAGTATGACAACTATATACGCAGAAGTAACGTGGCTTGGAGCTCTTGACCTCTACGTATCAGTATGAGTGTTGGGTTGGAGGGCAAGGCAAGACATGCACTCTGGTCAGCCACACCCCTCCGTCATAGCAATCCATAGCAAGAAATAAATAAATAAAAGTCTTAACCATTTATATATTTTTTGTGCTTGTGTCTACTTGTACTTATGACGCCAAAGAGAGTGTATGTTTTTTCCTTTTCTTTTCTTTTCTTTATGTGCGTGGAAGTGAAAGTTGGAAGTAAGTAAGTACCTTGTGAGCGTCTGAGAGAAGTGAGTGTGTGTGTGTGTGTGTGTGTGTGTGTATGTATGTATGTGTATGTGTGTATTAGGGTGAGAAAAAAAAGAAAGAAAGTGAGTTCAAAATCCATCATCACTTCGGCTGGACTGACTGACTGGACTAAAAAGGTGGCTGGCCTCTGAGGAAGTCATCAACATCAACAACAGGGAGGGTGTGTGAGGTTTGTGAGGGTGCACGAGCGTCGATAAGGGTGTGTGAGGGTCAAGGAGAGCGTTAGAGTGCAAGAGGATGTGTGAGGGTCATAGGGAGTGCGTGGTGTGAATCCATAATGACGGCGGTGGTGGTGATGGGACGGGATGTGCTATGTGTTGTGTGTTGTGTGTTGTGACATGAGCTGCGCATCGCCCCCTCCTCCCTCTCCTCCCGCCCTACCCTCGTGTGCCTCAGGTGTTGGCTCTTGGTTACGCGTGTCCTCTCTGACCTATGTGTGTCCTTCCTCAAGTCAAGTCTACAGACACACACACACACACACACACACACACACACACACACACACACACACACACACACACACACACACACACACACACACACACACACACACACACACACACACACACACACATTGCCTGACCTGCACCTCCATATGAACCAGTGGAAGGTTACTACACGTCCAGGATTAGAAACTGTTTTGACATTTTGTTTGTATGATATATTTATGAATCAATCTATTCAATTTGTTCCTTTATTCTATTATCGTCAATGTTTAAGTCGTTGGAATATCAAACTGAAATGCAATGTAGGTATATAGACACGTACGGCGAGGCAGTTGACAATATATGAGGTGTACACCCTACACTCGTGAATACTTAATTGCAGATACACCTTTGTGAGGAGGAAGGCGTGCGATCGTGTTATGTTTATTCATATATAGCGTGTACTCAAGCCTGGCGGTGCAGCGGGTTCGGCTCCACCACTCAATGTATCCTTTTGCATTCTATCTGGTTAGCAGGAATGGCTTGTATCTTCGTCCTGAATCCGAACATTGACGCCTAGTGGTAAATGCCAGCGAGTCCACGAATAATGAAATAGAACTGTACAGCGCCGACCAGGATTTCAGATCATGTGCGGCTTTGTGCTTGTCGATGAACACTTCTGTACAACATTTCGTGCGGACTCAGACTTCACACACAAGCCAGTGTTGTTGCCGATGATTTTGTTTTCTCTATCACAAATCATATGCATAGAATTACATAGGAAAACAAGGAGAACATAAATATATAATGTGTGATCTTTATATACAGAAGCTTAGATAATATTGTCAACACCGATGCTCAGTGGATGTCTATCTACACCTGGTACTGCAGATCAAGATAATTACACTTATATTTGCAGCATCTCTGGGAGATATGTGTTTCGAAAAGGCCGAAGGTCAACATTCAGATTGGCAATACAAGGAATCACGAAATATTATGGAGAAAGAATGAGAGAAACTAACTAACCTAACCTAACCTTATCTTACATACTATACCACCAGATAGAACTACGTGCAGGAAGATAACTAACTCTCTGTTTTGAGATTACTCGATAAAATTACTTCTGTAACTTCATAAATATAATGAATAAACATAATGAAGCTACATCTGTGCCATACATCGAAGGAAAGTAATGTAATTCGGTGGAGTTACAGATAGAAAAACGCTACATCTCAGGATTCTCTTCATAATTAACACTGCTCAAGTCACCTGATCTTTTGTCCTGATACTACCAATGCCTCTAACAACGCGTCATTCAGTAATATTCGATCTCTCCCAGTGGTTACGTTAAAGCTAGTTGCGATGCATGTTTAAGTGAACAAAAGCATAAAAGGCACAGTTGGGAGTTGTAGTCATCAACAAAATAGAACCATTAAAAATAAATCTAAACCCCCATGTAGCCACACACGGACATGCACGCACACACGCGGACACACGTACACATGGAACACACAAACATATGCGTAACAGCAACAATAACAACACACGAACATATGTAACTCTGGAATGGTTTTGTCAGTGCGTCGGTCCTCTTCTTTCCCCTTCCTCCCTCCTCCTCCCTCCCCCCTCCTTCCCCCCCTCCTTCTATTGGCCGCGGGGCTTGACTGGTCGGGGTCAGCAGGATAAACGACTTGCGGAGTGGCCAAGGGAGAGGAACTGGACGTCCCCGCCACCACCTCGCTACTCCTTGCGTGCGTCCGGCATTGAAAAGCAATCAGTGTACGCTTACTGGCGGCGATGACAGCCACCTTACATGACTAGAATGCGTAAGGTGACTGCAGTAAGAATAAAGTTAACATTCTAGATTATTAGGAGTACTTCATGCACTTAAGGCGGCGTTGAAAGCCTTCGAAATGATGCGAATTATAAACCACATCCATTAAAACCTGATCAAGTAATTTCATGTGTCTGTTTCTAGTGTTCGTGCAAGTGTTTATGGTGTAATGGAAGTTTTCACAACCTATTCTGCTGAAAGGCGGTGGCTAAGGGAACCATGAATGTTGACAATGACGCCCTACTGCAGTCAGACTAAAGGAATGACAGAAGAAGAGTGGTCATGTGTAGCAGAATGACAGGAAGAAGTTTGGAATAACTAAAATAGAGATGTAACACATAGATTAAGAAGAAAATAAACAACAGATGTGTTCCACGTCTCCTTTCTTGTTGTAATGATATACAGTTGAACCGACCATGACCATAGTAGAGAACCTTGAGTGAACCTCTCTACTCTGTCCCCCCCCCCCACCGCCCCTCCCCATCCCATGCAGGTCCTCAACAGTCACTAGATATACGTGGTGGTGGTGGTTTTACAGGGCGGCTTGGATTCCGCCCACACAGTCCTGCTATGAGCGTTGGGAAGTCCGGGTTAGAGAGAGGCGGTCGTCGGACATGCACTAGTGTTACCAATGACCTTCTCATTGAATTGTCTCCGGAACATTACAACCTTGAAATAGGAAAGAGTTGGGTCGCTCACCGATGTTCGAGTTACAGACAAGTTCATATAAGATTATACATACATAGCGAGGTGTTGTGTTATCTGAGTATTGTAAATCGAGAATAAAGCAAAGAGGTATTTTTGTTGACTCAGTCCTCTGTCTCCAAGACGAATATATACTGACTGACGCCTCCTGTGCTGCGGGTTATCATTTACCTCTTTCATAGTCTTTCATTCTTGGCCGTAAAGGTTATTGATACCATGAGTTATAAATAAGACAAGGGATCTGTTGAAGTCGATTATCATGTTTAAGTAAAGCAAAGTAAGCGAATGAATTACCGGAAATAGGCACTGTTTTTCGATAGAGTAAGTGTTTGTTTTTCTATCATCAATTTGTTTTGTTCCAACTCATCCTCAACGCATTGGATTTGTGTTGAGTATTTTCAGGATGACTTGCCGGAAGAGCCAATTAATCTGGTGCCTCTCAGTCATAAAGGATACGAGTCAGTCTACACTACAACCTCTGCCATAGGAGAATACTCGTACAGGCATCAAGGTATTCCAACTAGTCTGGTGCCTTCACAATCTTGCATCATACTTCTAGATACGAGACTCAACTTTAATATGAGGTTAATATTACTTGTTCTTTAGATAAATCTCAGGAATCTATAAATTTGAAATGCAATTGAAACCTTTAAAATGATAGTTATAAAGTGTTTCCCTCCGACCTGAATTCAGATCTTCCTTGATACCTCTCTTTGTGTGTGTGTGTGTGTGTGTGTGTGTGTGTGTGTGTGTGTGTGTGTGTGTGTGCGCGCGTGTATGTGTGTGCGTGTCCCACCATACGTTGCCCTGTAGTGTTGAAGATTGTGTCACTGTTCTTCCCTGAGTTGTAATAATAAGTCAGAATACGATGTCCTCAACAACCCAGACGAGGCATCAGACACGGTCTTTACACTGACTGACAGGGTGTAGTGGGAAGCATTTGGAGGTGTCTCTCTTCACACTCTCTTCACACTCTCTTCACACTCACCCGCACGATATGATAAACGAGCACTTTTCAGAGGAATTTCTGTACTGAGGTTTTATCATGTTAGTCCAACCAGCGAGAAACCTTTGTCCATTGTCTCGTTGGGGGAGAGGAGAGGAGAGGAGGGGGTGAGGCCCTTACTCTCTTCTGCCTTTACGTCTTTTGGTGTGTGTTGTGTTGCTAAACTGCAAGTCGACACCAGACAACAACGTCACATCCTCAGACAGTATTACCATTGCTGTCACTATTTTATTTATCATCGCTGCCAATAACTGTCATCACCATAATTACTGTCATTGTCACCGTAACTATCACACCCATATACTCATTATCACCTAACCTAACGATGTCTAGTCACTATCAAAATCACTACCACCTGATATCACCATCTTCAAAATCGCTATAACTTCTAAACAGTTTATAATATATCTTCTATACCTACCTACTTTTACCTCTTTCAACATTACCAGTTTGCTTCTTGATCATTCTCCGTGCATTACAGTTTATATTTCTACCCTCTACTTTCCCTCCCGTCAAACTCAATCTTTCTTCTGCCTTATCTTCTTTTCTTTTCTCAGTCCCCTTTTTTTCCCTCCTCGTCCCTCCTTCCCTCCCTCCGTTCATACTCGGAGGCTGTTGTCAAATAGTCAAAGAACCCCGGGCCGTGGGATGTGTTCATTGTCGTGTGTGTGTGTGTGTGTGTGTGTGTGTGTGTGTGTGTGTGTGTGTGTCCGCGCGTGCAAACCAGCTACCCACCCCCCACCACCACACAAAAAAAAAAAAGATTACCCTACCCTACACTGACCAACACTGAGCCATTGAGAGCCGCTCTTTGAACCAGGGTATACGTGTATGGTCAACAGGGGAGGCGCCCAAGTCAAGAGAGGAGAAAGGGTGATCACTATGCAGGGGAGAGGAGGAGGAGGAGGTAGTGGAGGAGGAGATAAGCGAAGAACAAACAGGAGGAAAAGGGGGACGAAGAGGAGAAGGAGGAGAGGAAACAGTAATAAGAAGAGGTGGAACGAATTACGAAGTACTACATAGACCGAACAGACACCAGGCTAGTTGTTGGTTTATAAAGAAGGTATCTATTGAACTTAGAAATCTTATATATAGTAAAGAATGGAAATAAATGAAGATGCTTATTTAGACTACCACTAATTATGGTGCTTCCTGATGGGGGAATTAGTGTAGTATAAAATCCTACATTGTTGCTACACTTCTCATCTGAACAATTAGGGTAACGAGGTAATTAGTTTTGCATGCACAAATTACATGCAATTGCACATAATTGCATAAAAAGAACCCACACAGACGCTAGGGTTTGTTGAATACAGGAAGGAATATGATATGGAGGAGGAGGAGGAGGAGGAGGGTGAAACAGATCTTGTCATGATATTCAATTGAAAGGGAAGTTGTATTGATGGTGTTGACAAAGGCTACATGTTAGCAACCAGCAAGAAATATTCGGTTCACCACGACAATCCAGGAAGGGGTGAAGGGAAAGGCTGGAGGAACGGGAGAGGAGTGTCACGTGGTTTTGCTATACAGACGGGTAAGGAAGGAGAAAAGGAGGGAGGACGACAAGGGAGAAGAAAGGGCTTAGAGAGAACGAGACATGACATGGGAAGAAAGGGTAAGGAAGAGTAGAAAGGAAGAGTAAAAGACACGGGTGGATCAGAGGCAGAGAGGATCGGGGAAAATGATGGTTTCGTGGCTCAACATCGTGACTACCAAGACAGTGCATGTTGGGAGGGTAACAGGAGGCGGCGTAAGAAGTGACTACTTACTCACATGTTGGCACGTGATCAACACACACTTAACTTAGGACCTCGCGGGAAAGAGTGATGAGGTTTTATTTGTTGGTTTGTTGACTCATTAACTTATATTGTGTGATTTTTTGGGGGGTGTCTGTTAGTAAGAGTCAAGCTTAGTGTCTGAGGTAAAGAGTGGGAAGACAAGACATGTATCGAGTGAAATAAATACCCTCTTCACTCGAGAGAAAACGTTGTGGTGAAAGGTGAAGTAAGTAAGGTGAGGCAAGCAGGCAAGCAGGAAGGCAGGTAAGCAAACAGTGAAGGAGGAGGAGGAAGCAAAACACTGAACATCTGTCTTCCTTTTTGACATGCAATACGTGTTTATTTTTAGCGTTGCAGTCAATTGTAAACAGTATTCTATTTTCCTTTATAACCAAATATATTTAAATCTTATTCATGCTTTACTTCGTATTTTCCAGTCATATATATGCAACTTACACGCATGCACGTTTGCCATTATCTGCTTCGTAAAACATACTTTTCTTATACATAGATTTACGACACACTCTTAAAGCCATGAGCTATGAGCATCAAAAACAGACACAATCAAACCCTTTTATGAAGTGAATGACTTTGATTAACATGTTTTCTGAGGCTTAGAAACCTTATGTCACTGCTTACCTGGAATGAAGGGAACTGAAATAACGTGACCAGTTTATTTTGTTTGATATTCATTATTCATTTATGTGTACGTAGAGGTTCCATGTGCGCGGCTATCTTGTGGAGCGGGTTGTCGGCCCCAGTGTAGGATTGCGCGGCGGACGTGTTTATACTATGCTTATACCTCATACCATGCCATGCCACCCACCAGCGGGGCTTCCCTTCACGTAAGTCGCAATTGCAAATACAGTTTGTGGGCGATATGTGGACGATTTAATGCCACGTGACAAGTCTAAACCCTTGTGCCAATGGCGGGACTTGAACACCAGTCCACCAGTTTCATACCATTTTCATTATATATTTCATTTTCTGAGCCCGTAATTATTCTGATGGTGTGTGTTCTCAATTTGCCGCGCACATTTCTGCTCCACAAATAGTAAAACAACCTACACTACAGTAATTATGTGTTCAGTATCATTGACAGTAATGTTGTGCTTTACTGTGCACAAAGTTTGGGCAGAGTATCCTCAAGGGGATGGAATGGTGTGTGTTTCAGTGAGTTGTGTTCACGTTTCCTCCTTTGATAAAGTGAACCCTATGTGGAGTGGCAGCTCATGTATCAGATGTTGGATGACCAATGCAACATGACGAACTAACGTAAAGCGCCTCCCTTCCCGTCCCTTCGACATTAACAAGACAAATGGCCATCCGGACTGCAGTCTCTCTCCCCTTCCATCCCCTCTCTTCGATATCGGCTTAAGAGATACTTCCCACCCGATATATTTATGAGGCAGCCACGTGGGGTGTTCATTGAATGGTTGGGTTCATCTCCCACCGTGCCGTGCTGGCCAGGCACTCACAACCTCAGTATCCAAGTGATTCCTTTCATCCCGGGTGTAACGCGATGCACCAACTTGTTTGCACCACACACCAAATTAGCTTCACACTCAGCTTATTCTTAATACACACATTTATACACGTTAATACGCATTTTATTTGTCAGTTGAGCTATCATATAGACATGACGTAGTTATATAACACACACTCACACACACACACACACACACACACACACACACACACACACACACACACACACACACACACACACACACACACACACACACACACACACACATGCACGCGAGCGCGTCCTCCATGTGTGTGTGTGTGTGTGTGTGTGTGTGTGTGTGTGTGTGTGTGTGTGTGTGTGTGTGTGATATTAGTGTTGTGTGACTGCCTCTGTGAAGGTCTGGTCACCTTGACATTCAACCACAAGTCTGAAATTCGTTGTTTGTTTATGTTGCAGTTATGTGTAGCGTTTTGCACACGCTGCACGGATGGTGACATAAGAGTCAAAGTGCAAGTATTCATCTTTAATTGCAGTGTGTTCCCACGTCACCTTGAAGCCAGTGTGACCGACAGTGGTGGGCGGAGGAGGGCCTCAGTCTTGTCAAAACGATGCACACCACCGATATCTATGACTAGTGTGACCTTAGCTTAACACTCCTTCCTGCCTTTACTTCACCTCCTCATCCATCTATTTCATCACCCTTCTCCTCCTCCTTCCTCTTCTGGCTAGCTTCGGCCGGAGGGAGGGATGGCTGGGGAGGACCGTTCCACTTTGCTGTTCTTTTGTTTCTATCAAGTAGATATTATAGTAGTAATGTAGCCACACGCACACCCTCGGTAGGTTCAGTAGAACTGTTGCTGTCTGTTCTTCATTTATACTCCTTTGTATCCTTTTTACTCCTTCTCCTCCTCCTGTACCTCCTCCCTCGAAGTCTTTGACCTTGGCCCACTGGACGACTATACTCAAGACCACTCTGGCAGGCCCTTAGCACCTGCCAACCACACTCTAGGATAGACAGATTTACCTACTGGCAAAATAAACAAGACATAAGTTTTCCTCTCTCCTCCCCTCGCACGCTCCTTCCTCCCTCCTGCTTGAACCTTGGGCTTCGTGTACCGAGAAATCGATTCCCTCACTGATTTATGAGCAATGTGTTGTTACTTGTTGGTGCTTGGGTTTTTATATGATTTTTTTTTTTTACATGGATGGTTTTTGCCTTGAGTTTTCGTCCAATGTTGTTGTTAAAGAAAGTAAAGAATAAGATATTGACGTGAACATTTACACGTAAAAGAGGATAGGACAGAGTCACACCAAGAGACTTTCGTGTACATTTCTATCTTGAATAATCCCTTACATGACCATTGCCAATCTTAGTTTAGCTCTTAAAGAAAACTGTCTTCAATTTCTGATTAATTATTTTCATTCCAGATAAAAAAAAGACTTAATCACATTCTATTAACCTCTCCTTAGCCACTTAAGTGTTGGGTTACCAGCAAGTGGTTAGAATAGTGTTATCCTTTAAAGGGGCGGCATGAATGTTGCTCCTTGTGCCATTATTTTTACCTTTTGGTGCAATGTTTTTTTTCCTTCTTACTGGTTCACGTGCTTGCGGCTGCCCAACCATCCTCCATTTCTTTCCGCCAGATTCATTATATTTCCGCTTCGAGCCACAGCTGCATCAGGAAATGTAGAGAAGGAATGTATTGAAGAAAACCATGACGAAATTTTGATCAATACAGAATGAACGGAATAAACTGTTTTGTATTATGTGAGGAATGTTTCGTTGTGTAATGAGGGAGTAGTGGAAGGAAATGAAGGTGTGTTGTGGTTCCGTTAATTGTGTGGTGTTGTTTGTGTAGTGGTGTTGTGAAACGTTGTAAAGTTTTGGCTTAGTGGTGGTGACGAATTTATATGAGTGTGTGTGTGTATAGGACAAAATGTTTTTCTGTAAAGTGAAAAAATTCTCATTGAAGGATACATGTTTTTTTTAAATAAAACAAATACATTTATCATAAAACTGGTGCGATTGTCTAAATGCATGTAGACAAATAGTAGTAGTAGTAGTAGTAGTAGTAGTGGTAGTAGTAGTAGTAGTAGTAGTAGTAGTAGTAGTAGTAGTAGTAGTAGGCCACACAGTCTCCTCGCACACCAATGGCCGCTGTCGATGTAAAGCCAAATAAAATCGAGTGTTGGGAAGAGTGACTCACCAGGAAGCATATAAATAGCTGTTGAAAGGCTCTGGCCCATTAGTTGACCGTGAGCGGATCCCTTCCTGTCTCCGCCCCGCCCAGGCTGCGGTCATCACCAACCTCTTCAGATGGTTCTTAGCGTCTCCTTCGTTGAACGTGTTTTCATGGCTGCACCAAACCGATCAGTGTTGAGGTGGGGGAAGGAGGGGAGGGAGTGCATAATGCTTCTCTCTATATCTTATCGTGTTAAGAACTTTATATTGAATAAGAAAATAAAAAAAATTAATTCTTTGCTCTCAGTCTATAAACTCGATATACAAAATTGTTTATCTCTCACGGAAAATTCGTAAAAGAATATACAAGAAATTGGATCTAAGTGAAACCTTGACCTTGTGTGTGTGTGTGTGTGTGTGTGTGTGTGTGTGTGTGTGTGTGTGTGTGTGTGTCTGTGTGTGTGTGTGTGTGTGTGTGTGTGTGTGTGTGTGTGTGTGTGTGTGTGTGTGTGTGTGTGTGTGTGTGTGTGTGTGTGTGTGTGTGTAAAAATGATCCTCCACTATTTTGTTCTCTCCACAGCGATAGCAACAAAGATAAAACATTCTTATAAAAACATTGGTGTCTGGTGTCGCAAAGGTCAAATGTATTGGGGTATCACTTAAGAAAAAGATTTGTTTAAGCGGTTGTTGACCAGACGCAGCGACTCCCCTCGACTTTTGCGCAGCAGTCACTCAGAACTCCATTGAACGGCATCTCAGACCATGTTACATTACCACCAAGTCTAAAAACCAAGCCTCTGTTGCTTTGCAAGTAGTGTCCCACCGCCTCTTGGCTACCCAATATCTCGTCCATGTTATCTAATATAGTCACTCGTTGATATTGTTTAGCGTTGATTCCTTTATGTCTTCTGTTCATTCGTTAATCTGGCCTGTTGATCCAATTTCTCTGATGCCTCCCTTACACTCTGATTAGAAATTCCCTATTTTCTCAATTTGTTTCGTTTTCTTTTACGTAATGTGAGTTTGCCATTAGATATTTCACCCTCCTTGGTTCAGGATAAGGAAACTAGATGAGTCTCATACATCTCTCCGTCTTATTTAATTGAGATACATAGGATAGTGAAGGGGAAGGAGAAGAGACAAGAATAAGATAATAAAAACACAAGGAAATTAGTTTCACACAAGCTTATCAAAACAATGAAAACAATAAGTAATCATGGAGTTTGGTAGTTGTTATTGTTACCTCACCTGTGTTACATGTGTTACCTGTGTTACCTGTGCATCCATAACCACTACGTACGTACCATTATTTCCCTTCACTCATAACGCCTTTCTCATGTAGATTAATTCAGCTTTGCTATATACCTCTTAAACCTTCCCTGCCTGCCACATGCTGTTACACTTTTCTTTTTCTTTTTTATTCTTTATTCATGCAAAGTCTCGTTCTCTCTCTCTCTCTCTCTCTCTCTCTCTCTCTCTCTCTCTCTCTCTCTCTCTCTCTCTCTCTCTCTCTCTCTCTCTCTCTCTCTCTCTCTCTCTCTCTCTCTCTCTCTCTCTATCCATTCATTCAGTTGTGTGTTTTCTATGTAGATTGATTTTATTTCTATTTTTATACCTTTTTACGACATGCTCTTTGTAAGATTTTTATTTTATTTTTATTTTTTTATTCGTTATGTTTTATTTGGTCGTTTATTGCTCCTGTATTTAATTTTTGTTTTGTGAATTTCATTGCATATTTTCTTTCTTTTTTTTTTCCTGCTCAGTATCGTGTTACTTGAGTTTTTTTTTTTTTTTTTTTTTTTTTTTTTTTTTTTTTTTTTTTTTTTTTTTTTTTTATTATTTTATTTTCTCTCAAACCAATTGGCCTTTCTCTTTGACCCTCTCATGTGCTTGTATCCTTGTTGGTAACGGTAGCCTATTATTGTGTGTGTGTGTGTGTGTGCTCTCTCTCTCTCTCTCTCTCTCTCTCTCTCTCTCTCTCTCTCTCTCTCTCTCTCTCTCTCTCTCTCTCTCTCTCTCTCTCTCTCTCTCTCTCTCGCTCTCTCTCTCTCTCTCTCTCTCTCTCTCTCTCTCTCTCTCTCTCTCTCTCTCTCTCTCTCTCTCTCTCTCTCTCTCTCTCTCTCTCTCTCTCTCTCTCTCTCTCTCTCTCTCTCTCTCTCTCTCTCTCTCTCTCTTTCAAACACACACACACACACACACACCATTCACTTGGCGTCTCTATCATCCGTATAAATTTAATGCGTCTCACATAGATGATGGGAAGGAGAACCTCTTGCATATAAATCCAGACACCTCCCTCCTCCTCCTCCTCCTCCTCCTCCTCCTCCTCCTCCTCCTCCTCCTCCTCCTCCTCCTCCTCATCCTCTTACTCCTCTTCCTCCTCTTACTTACCTACCTCCCTCAATCCTCTTCTTGCACCATCACCTTTTCCTCCTCCCTTCCCTCCCTTCCCTTCCCTCCGTCTGTCTGTCTGTCTGTCTGTCCAGTGGTTGGTGAGAGGGAAAGGACCCACCGCTTCAGAGTGACTCGTTAATGTGTGGAAGTCAAGTTGGTAGCGGTAATGAGGTGACTCTGTGGGACTTAGGTAATTGCATTGGCTATTACGCGATGCTCCTTTGTCGGCGGAAAATTTTTTATCTCGTGTTTGGTGTTTGTAATCGTGTTATGCGCGTGTTGATGTGTGTGTGTGTGTGTGTGTGTGTGTGTGTGTGTGTGTGTGTGTGTGTGTGTGTGTGTGTGTTGTTCTCATCAAGTGCAAACCTCCATGTAGTGAAGTGTTTTTTTTTTTTTTTTTTTTTTTTTTTTTCAACAAGCCTTAGTGGCAAATTGAATATAAATAAACCTTTGTTTCTTTTTTTTTTTAATTACGTTTATTTATTTATTTATTTACTTATTTATTTATTTATTTATTTATTATGAACCGAATGCGTGTGTGCTTCTTGGTGTCGATGGCTTAGCGTACGTACATAACGAACTGTGTGTATGTATTCATGTTTGCACGACTTGGCTGTTCAACTTCGTCTTTTTATATTCCTGTTTAGCTTTCAATCTTTTATCAACCTCTAAAAAAAATTGACATGATTTCCTTGAATGCTATCCATTATATGTATTACACAGCGATTTTTGTCATATTACTTTGTTTTGTTGCTAATTATTAATTCTACTTAACTTTTTCTGTTCTCTATCTGACCATCTCTCTCTCTCTCTCTCTCTCTCTCTCTCTCTCTCTCTCTCTCTCTCTCTCTCTCTCTCTCTCTCTCTCTCTCTCTCTCTCTCTCTCTCTCTCTCTCTCTCTCTCTTTCTCTCTCTTTGTAATCCCTCAGCAAACACACGGATTACAAACTCTACAACGTTATTGATTCTGAGGTCAGATTAGAATTCAAGGTCAGAGGGAGATGGAAGCTTTGTTGTTTTGTTTTTTTAAGTCTATAATTTCAGGTCATCTTATTGACTAACCGTGTGTGTGTGTGTGTGTGTGTGTGTGTGTGTGTGTGTGTGTGTGTGTGTGTGTGTGTGTGTCGCAACTGATGACTGTCGCACTACGGAACTAACACTTCAAGGACAGACTGAAACTTTTTGGAATAGTGTAATGCCTTTGGTAATGCTTATGGTAGGAATTAATATTAACGGTGGGCAGCATGTTTGTGTGTAAGTATTGTTCTGTTGTGAGGAAGTGTTGATGTGGAGATTAGTGTGTGTGTGTGTGTGTGTGTGTGTGTGTGTGTGTGTGTGTGTGTGTGTGTGTGTGTGTAGTCATGTTTTTTTCTTTTTTGAAGAATACATGTGATATTTTCTTGGTTATTAATATTCCATTATCATTATACACTAGCTCAACAGAACGGGCGTTTTCTGCTCTCTCTTTAATATTCTATACATTTTTAACGTGAACCTCATGTTTTTCGAGCTATTTAACAAAGAAAAGAAGAACGAGAAACAAAGAAGGAAAGGAAAGAGGCAACGAATTAGATAAAATTTCCACGAAGACGTAAAAGTTAATTATTCTAATCGTAATCTTCCTCATTGCATTATTTGTTGGAAGTGACTTGACCTGACCTGATCTATATAGTATTCACTCTTACTGTGACCTGCCTCCCTTTTCCATTACCCCTTCACTTCCACTAATTCCCTTCCCTTCTTCTAATTCCCTTCCCTTCCCTTCCCTTCCCCTACCCTTCCTTTCCTTTCCCCTAATTCCCTTCCCTTCCCTTCCCTTCCCTTCCCTTCCCTTCCCTTCCCTTCCCTCCTGCTTGATGGGCTACACAGTCATCAGCAATTCAGCAAAACAAGACACTGACAAAGGTGGAACGTAATGTGTTTCCCTCAGTGCTGTGTATAGAGTTTTTCTGTTGTTGATTCCCCCTTCATTTCTGCTGCATTAGCTCCCTCAATGCCCCTAGTGACCAGACTACACCCTGCAGATGGTTCCTAAATTAACAGAGCGATCCGTAGACTTGTAATGATTATAATAGAGTGAGCTTTACACAAGGGGTTGTAAAATGTGTGTGTGTGTGTGTGTGTGTGTGTGTGTGTGTGTGTGTGTGTGTGTGTGTGTGTGTGTGTCTGTGTGTCTGTCGTTCTCTCTGTCTCCCCCGGTAACCCCAATGCTGATCTAAGACTTATTTTCTTTTTTCTTTTCTTTTTCGTAGAAGTTTCTTGTAAGATCAAAAGTCAAACTCACATGAATTACAGGAGCCGGAGGAAGGGAGGAAGGAAGGAAAGCATCTATCTTGTCCGTGAGTCCTAAATTTTCATAGGACGGCCTGAGGAAGAGGTGGTGTAAGAAGAGGGGGAGGTAAGGGAGGTAGAGGGGTCATCGCGGCAAGGTGGGTGGTGGGGTGTTGGGGAGGAGGTGGTGTAGAGGAGTGAGAGTGAGAGGGAGACTTTATGGTGAGGGAAAAGGACGCTCGTGGCTGAGTGACTATTTATTCAATGTTCAGGTTAATAATTGATGTTCCAGTACCTTGGTGTGTGTGTGTGTGTGTGTGTGTGTGTGTGTGTGTGTGTGTGTGTGTGTGTGTGTGTGTGTGTCTGTGTGTGTGTGTGTGTGTGTGTGTGTGTGTGTGTGTGTGTGCGTGTGTGTGTGTGTGTGTGTGTGTGTGTGTGTGTGTGTGTGTGTGTGTGTGTGTGTGTGTGTGGAGGAGAGAGAGAGAGAGAGAGAGAGAGAGAGAGAGAGAGAGAGAGAGACAGACAGACAGGCAGGGGGGGCGTATCCCTGTCCCCTGCAACACGAGGGGGGAGGCTGCCTGCCTGCGTGTCACAAACACCCGCGTCCCCTTGTTGTCAAGCAGAGGAGGCATGTTCCGCTACTCTGATCAAAATTCTCAATTGACACTAAAAAAAATTTGAATAAGGATACAAAAAAAGAGCATGAGGAGCAGCCTCGAGGAATATAAGGTCAAGGAAGACTTGCTTATACTCTCACTTCACGGCTGCTTCAAGGAGGTTATACAATAGCGTGAGTGTGCGGTGCTGGCCAGACAGACACACAGACTACCGCAGCCACTGAGACGCCACCGCTACCTCCGCCCCGTCCGCCCTCCACCTCCTGCTGCCTCAAGTGAAATATGTTGGTAACCTGCGCAGATATCACCCCGCTATGCCTCTGATGCAAATTTGTTTCACGTGTGAGGTCTTTCACTTGAGAGCATCACTTCGTACCAGATCTGAACGAAACTATCTGAGACTTCTTTTTTTTTTCTTTCTTCAAGGGACTCAAATTTGTCCTTTTTCTTCTTTTCTTCTTCATGAGAGTCGTGCCTTGATCAATTCTGGAGGAGGACCGTGTGGGACTCAGGCTATCCCAAGGCGTGTTCCTTGTTTGCTTTTTTTTTTTACTCTCAGGTTTTGTCGTCTGTTGTGTGTGTGTGTGTGTGTGTGTGTGTGTGTGTGTGTGTGTGTGTCGCCCGTTCCCACTCCGCACACACACGTTATTGTCTTGTCGTTGTGTGTTGTTTTATGATCGTGGATATTGTTGTAAGGTATATTTTATTCAAACTATTAAAAAAACAAAACTCATATAGAAAAAGCTACTGAATGGAAACTCACACGGGTTAATTTGACACATCACATTTCTGCTTTACAAGGTTTGATGTTGAATGAAATGCTAAATGTAATTGATGCTAGAAATTAAAAATAAATTTCAACCAGAAAAAAAGATTTACAATACGCGGCCAACTGATGCAAAGAATTATAGAGAAAGATAGACAGGTAAATAGAGTTATTGACAAAGAATTATGTCTTTATTTTTATTTATTTTCACCTGTATCCCGACTCCCAAAAACAACGCTGTCTCATCCACGCAAGGTGACAGAGTGGTGCGTCCTTCTGAGGCCGCTGGTCAAGCTGGGACACATTGATCACCATACCAACGCTGCAATCACGGGATGGAGATGGTGTTGATAGTAGTAACAAGCGTTATATTACCAAGTGTGTGGTTATCATATGGTACCTTAATGTTTTGTGACCAAGCGGAGTTCAGGAAGGTGATTAAGAAAAAATAGGAATAAATAGTTTGACGCCACAGTTTTGCAACACGAACACACATGCCCGTGTTTATGTTATGAAAATATTTGCACTCTTACGCACTCACACGCTGGCAGGATCGCATGTGTGCGAACACACACACACACACACACACACACACACACACACACACACACACACACATACATACACACACACACACATACACACACACACACACACACACACACACACACACACACACACACACACACACACACACACACACACACACACACACACACACACACACACACAGATGCCATCGTATGAGTCAACATGAATGCTTCCACACACTGTTAATAACATGTCCATGTTGAATGCCACGTCAGTCGTATTTTCACGTGGTATCATAATGCCGGACTTAGTGTTGCGCCCCTCATTCGCATACCACAAGCTGCTCCTTTGACTGTACCGACTCAAGCACAAGATTAACTCAAAGTGTCTGGATCTTGGTATGAACTTTTTTTATTTAGTTTTACGTGATATCTGCATTTCTTATCTTCATTTGGCCTTAGGTTAGTTGCCTTGGCGTTGCTTGGCACCTGGCACTCATCCAAGCAGTATCGGCAAATAATACACAGGGCCCGTGGAGGAGCGCCCTCTCGGAGCCAGGGATTCCGCAAGCTACATATAGACAAGCTGCTGGGAGACGCCATTCATGTTTTTAAGCTACATTTATGAGCCTGATGCAAACACAGACTAGTGAGGAATAGCAGAAAACGAATTTTTTTTTTCTAATGGGAAGTGACATTTTTTTCATCTTTGTTTAACATTCATTCGGTTCGCAGTTTACACCAATATGTTGTATCTTCGGCAGCGCCATTTTCTTGGAAATGAAATACTAAATCACGTTTTTTTTTGGCCTCTCGGGGTGGAGTAATGGCCCAGCCGTGTAGCTCTGTATCCGCACCTCCCACCTCAAAACACCACAACGCAAAAACAACCGACAAAGCACCCACCATACCAACAAAAACACCAATTGGTAGCGGCGCCTGTGTTGTGAGGGGCGGAGAGGCCCTGGTAAAGTACGGGCGTTGTTCAGGGTCGGTGCTGAGGCTGGGTTGTGGGCAGATGAAAAATGATAAGAAGCGTGATTGAAACCGGAATGCAAATGATGCCAAGAACAGGTTGCATTGCGGCCTACGTGAGTACAGGACCTGCACGGGGCGGCGTTGTTGTTCCTATTGCAGCCTGCCAATGAAAGATTATCAAGCACCCAGCTGTTGACAGTGATAACTTGATGCAGTGAGAAGAAAGTGTGCACATCTCGAGCGAACGTGTTCCTGTACACACACACACACACACACACACACACACACACACACACACACACACACACACACACACACACACACACACACACACACATACACACACACACACACACACACACACACACACACACTTATAAAATCAAGCATATTGCAAGCAAGAAATCCATTCTTATATAGATAAATAGATGTACGCAAATGTATAGCCTCACCTATGAGAGAGAGAGAGAGAGAGAGAGAGAGAGAGAGAGAGAGAGAGAGAGAGAGAGAGAGAGAGAGAGAGAGAGAGAGAGAGAGAGAGAGAGAGAGAGAGAGAGAGAGAGAGAGAGAGAGAGAGAGAGAGAGAGAGAGAGAGAGAGAGAGAGAGAGAGAATCAGACATACAGATTGACAAATGGAGACCAACTTGTACTGCAACTTTTAATGCAATGTAACTCTTCTGCCTTACCTTTACCTTCACTAGGGTGTCATCAGCTTCATGGGGATTGATTGGGTTAGATCCGTGGCACCCGCATCCATGACCTCGATAGTCCGGCAAGGAAGCTACAATTAACATCATTGGATCAAAATCGTCTGAAGGGAGGAGGGAAAATAGGCTTTGTTTGTCACTTAACCAAAGATATACAGCATGAGGAAGGATGTGAGACAGCCCTTAGTACACAATATTTATGAATTGACTAAGATTGAACATCACTTAGCGAGGCAGTGCGTGGTGCGTGTAGAACAAAGAGGCATTGGGAGGGAAATTTCACAACATGGAAAGAACAATAATTTTACTCGTGAACAATAGTGGCGTCACCAGCTTAGAGAACTATTGTTTGAATTTAGTTACATTTCGAAATTATAAGATTATAATTGTATCGAATATATGTATGGATAAAAATGTGTAAGCTGAATGCAACGTATTTAACAATTAAAGAATAAACACCGGAGTTAAGTAGTTAATTCACTGTTTCATTTTCTACCGCTTATTACTTACAAAGGAATTGTATTGTCATCCATGTTAACAAGACCACTAACTCTACAGTCATTTAACAGTCGCACACATGTAAGAACACACACACACACACACACACACACATACACACACACACACACACACACACACACACACACACACACACACACACACACACACACACACACACACACACACACACACACACATATATCAGTTCAAATTTTCTTCTCACTTCTCTCTACATTTTCTCCTGTTACAATATGTGTCGTCGGTTGGTATAGGTCAGTGCAGTGGAAGTGTTTGGCATCAGCCCAGTGATGTGCAACGGGACCCAACCTGAAGAGGGACACACCCGCGCTGGTCCTCTTCGCGTGGGGGAAGAGCTCATCAGCCTGATAGTTATGTTATCCTTTTAAAATCTACAGTCTCTTTCTTACTACAGCAAAGAAAATCCCGTGTCACAAAGAGCAAAGTACAATAAACCACAAAACACACTCTTGAGGAACCCATATCATACATAATTTCATATAATTGTAGAGTCGAGATAGAATTTAGCATGGAACGCACATGTGACATTAATATTGGTGGTCAAGACCCTGAATAACTGTCACCTTCAGGAACACTGCTATGCTATGTGGGTGAAAGTGTGCAAGGGAGGCGATAGTTGGTGGGTTGGTTGTGTAGGAGTGAGGCGAGTGGGTGGCGGGGAAGGCAGTGGGGGCGAGTGGATGGTGGTGAAAGAGGTCGTGCGAGGGGTAGAGGCATGTGGATGGAGGGAGAAGGGACTGAGGTGGAGGGATGGCGTCAAGGAACTGGTGGGCATTTTATGTTCTCTGTAACTTACAAGATAACTATAAAGAAGCGAAGAAAACCTCCACCAAAACACAACTGGTCCACAGTAGTGTTATAAATGATAGATACCAAACCAGAAATGTATCAGTTCAATTATGCGACTTTTGACATCAAACTGAGCGACTGAGCGGCACAACAAGCATCACTCAAACACAAACTGTACCTGAGAAATTGTCGTTCAATGAAAACAAGAGATGTTACAAATGTTCATGTGTGTTTTACCATCACAATTCATCGATTGTTTGGAAAGTTTGAAATTCCTTATTTCTTGTTTACTGTTCCATGAATGAAGTAATCGTTCATATCGTTAATCTTGTCACAACGTTGAAATCCATAACCTTGCAATGATCATTTGAACAAAGAAAATTTAGTGCAGTGAAAGACACACAAGGAACGCCTGTAAAGTAGAGTGTAAAGCATGTAGTTTGTTAATCCGCATGTTTTCTTAGTAAGTTCTACCCGCTATACAGGAGGTGAGGTGAGGCAGCGCCCTTGGAATGCAGAGGTAGGTGGTAGCTGCGCCGCGGCATGAGGTGTAGGTTGCTGCTTGGTGGAGAAAGAAAATTATAGACAGAAGGGAAGAGAGAGCCACTGCTGCTCCTGCGTCTGGGAGGGGCAAGGGGGAGAAGGTAGAGCTTCCACCCTCTAGCAGACAGGAGAAGCAAGGGGGGAGAAGCGGAGAAGGGAGGGGAGGAGAGGGAGACGAGCCTGACACGCAGCTTCAGCGACCGGTGGCGGCGGCGCGGCACCTCCATACTCCGCACAATGCCAGGAGTGGAGAGTTACCCTGCCACCGCCACCACCACCGCCAAGCCTCCGGACTCAGCAGTGAAGCGAATTGTTGCCGACACCTCAGCTGCATTTGACGAGAGTTCAGTCTAATAATATCAAGATAGGAACATAAATGCTTGCGTACCGGCAAGCAGGATGAGGGGAGGGGTCGGCCACTCGCTGCTTGTAGAACGTCGGCAGCCGTATATCAACATTTACTTACGCCTGGCATACTAATTCCGGCTTCCCATTCACACCGGTCTCCGTTGGCTTAGGTTTTGCCGCGGCGCTGTTCCCTCGAGAGCTGGTCATGGAGGGTACTTGTGTGTACCTGTGTTGATTAGCAGAACAGTTGACCACTCACTCACTTTGTAGATGATGCTAATAGTTGACTTAATGATGATGCAGTGCGACACTTTTTACTGGTCAGCAACCATTATTCGTAAACTTGTTCAAGGCCGCTCTTGAATGTTGGCGGACGCACGATCCTTCACTCCACCAAGCACCATTTGCTTGCCGCCCTCACACAAGGGGTACTGAGAGCAACTGCAGTTTTTGCGTTTATTCTCGACGTCCAGAGATAAGCGTGACGTAAAGGTCAAGGAGGAGAGGCCATTGTGTAGAGGAACGCATCCCACAACCCACGACCAAGAGGGCATGGAGGTGCGGGCTGCCTAGCGTATCTGTACTTGCTCGCCAAGCATACCCCTGCTCAACTCTCTCTCTCTCTCTCTCTCTCTCTCTCTCTCTCTCTCTCTCTCTCTCTCTCTCTCTCTCTCTCTCTCTCTCGGTCCCACGCGCTTACAACATTCCTATTTCCGATTTGGCCGTTTATTTGATACACTTGCGAATATTTACCTTTCTACACCGTTTACATGTACGTACATCACTTATTATATCATTTCCTGATACGCACACTCACGAAGCAAACCATCTACAGCTGCCGTGAAGAGGCGAGCCTTCTAAACAGCAAGGCGTGCGTGCGTGCGTGTTGCTTTCACATAGTGCACCTACCGCATTTGGAGGAGGATGCCCCACGCTCCACATTCTTCTTCCATCGGTCTTACGCTACTTACTTAAACCTGAACAGCCAGTATTTCAGTATCTTTGAATAAATAAAAACTAGTGTTGTTTACAGTACGTGCAGTGTAGGGTGTCTTGCTGGCCATCAGATGTCTAGTTTGAAGGCTAAACACAAGCTTCTGGATGGAACATTTCTCGCAGTCATGAGAGCCTGCAGGTCCACGCGCTGCCCCTCTATCCACCGCAACTCATTACCTCCCACCAACCCCACCCCGTTCCGGCACCTCCTGCATCCTCCTCCTTCTCCTCCTCCTCCTCCTCCCCTCTCCTTACCACACCCAACATGTCCAACAACACACTCATCACTGCCACTCTCATGCCCTCAACAAGAAGGACGCCACACCCATTCCTACAACCTGTAATACATCATAAGCACACACACACACACACACACACACACACACACACACACACACACACACACACACACACACACACACACACACACACACACACACACTACAACACTGGCAACACCACGCCGCCACCACTACAAGTACACAGTACCTCAACACTGCCACCAGCGCTATTTCCAAACTTACAACCCCCACCACACCTGCCTACCACGACAACCTCCCCCCCTCGTCATCTAACCCAGTGGTTCTCAAAGTGTGGTCCGCAGACTCCTAGGGGTCCGTGGCACTTTGATAGGCGGTCCGCGAAATCTGGACCGAAATTAGTGGTATATGCAGCCGATTATCGTGAGAGCCATCTGGCAACACTGGTTGAATGTCATTGTGTCAAACACCGGCAGAGTACATCCAGCGGCCGTCAGGAGCGTATGTATCATGAATCATCAGGTAAAAAAGACTTAATTATCAGATAGGGATAGGCTACTATAAGTACTGTTACATAATTCCACACTGTCTTAATTTTTGTTTCGCCAAGCCTAGGAGTGGAAACAGGTAATACAAAACAAAATACATTTGATATTGATGAGGAGTGAGAGGGAATTTCTGGATTTTCATGCCGTTTTCCAAATAGATATACTACATTTTTATTTTTATTTCGTTTGTTTGTTGAAATAACGATAATCTACATGGATTTCGAACTATGAGAAACAAGCATAATATTAGATACATTATTGGGAACATAAATATTTGAGAAGGTCCTCGGTTTAATTTCTGTCAAAGAGGGGGTCCTTAGTTCAGAAAAGTTTGAGAACCCCTGATCTAACCCACGCGCACAAGCAGTATCGCACACCCAATGACTCTCACTCTCTCTCTCTCTCTCTCTCTCTCTCTCTCTCTCTCTCTCTCTCTCTCTCTCTCTCTCTCTCTCTCTCTCTCTCTCTCTCTCTCTCTCTTTTCATTGTCATTATGATCATCATCGACATAGATTACTTGACAATTTGATTATCTTAACTCGCAGATATTGCACTTTCTACCACCAACTTTCCCTCTACGTGCCACTCCGCCACTCGATTTACTCTGTTTAATCAAATGTGTTCGTAATATTCCTACGTTTTAATAATTGTGTTTGTTTGTGTAAAGTGTTAGTGGTTGTAGGACCAACACTAGCGGCAGCAGCAGAAGCATAGTGGTAGCAATACTAGTAGCAGGAGGAGGAGGAGTAGCAGGTATTGTCAATCTATTGTTGTTTTTGTTATTATTTATCATTGTTACTATTATTATTACTACTACTACTACTACAACAACAACAACAACTACTATTACTACTACTACTACTACAACAACAACTATCTTTCAATGCTTGCTTACCTTCACCTACGTTTTCTATTTTGTAAAC